>BPLS01031863.1:29907-71307 GCA_019656275.1 Rhododendron kiyosumense | reverse complement strand
GCTTCATGTCTGGACTGGATTGTATGTGTGTATTAGACGAACCTCATGTTATATGAAACCTTCGACTCATTACAATTGGAGAGTTGTGAGAATGGCGAGGCTGTGGTTTGGTTCACTACAGCCTACAGAAGTGAATCCGCGTTATCTCTTCTAAAGCTCGTATGTTGCTTAAACCAAAACCCCTATCTGCCTGTCTCTTCGAGTTTCTACTACTAAGCAGCACTTCCGCTCTTCAATCATAGAATTGATTCTGATCAACCTGACAAACCAAGCCATACAGAGCCTTAAGTCCGAATCAATTGGGGTTGGATACATTAATCTGTTTTTTCCATCGAGCTCAGTCGAGGGCCTTGTATGTTACTTCACATGAACATTGATGTCAAGTGCTTTAGTGCTGTCTTTAGTGTAGCATGTTGCCTTCAATGTGCCACACATGTTCGACAAGAGAATGAAGAAAACACTGTTAAAGCCACAATTCCTCTCAACATACATATTCCACCAAATTCTAATATGCTGCTTCTTATTATTCCGCTCCAACGACCAGAACACTTAGAGGAGTTCTCGTGTCAATCAACGTAGTGTAGAACTTAACTTCTTTCTTTTTTCCGTACGTCTTTGAAGAAGTTGGCTTTCGCTTCAAGACGATGTCGGCTTCTCTTAATCGAATTTTATGTTGTTTTGTTGATCCCCCTTATTTGAACTGTATCTCAATCTGCACAAAAGGATGGGAACCTTCAAAAGAAATGGAAAAACGCAACGGAATGTCTATTTTTGTCCCCCCGATACAAACCAAGAACCATGATCTTTTCATTGAATCGCCGTAACTCTTTTGAAGATGTAGTAAGATGTTTTCAGTGCAATGCTTGTATTGTTGTAAATCTGATTACGACAGACATTCATTCGGTGCTCTACCCAATCATGTACCCCTCGCGCCTAAGCATTCATTCAACTTCCAGGAATCTAGAGTCTCATCGTAAAAAGGCCGAACGGGGGTGGAATCTTGAGCTCTTAAAGATCATCGCATGCGGTGCTTGTAGCAGAAAGTCCCTCAACGCAAATTTTCAATTCTGATTTCCAGTGTCCTTTTCAGGATTTTCAATTAGACAACCGTATGGTTTTCTTCTCACTTAGAGACTATTGTCACCTGGTCAAATATTGTCACCTGCCATGCCATTTCATTGAGCAAGAAACTGATGAAGTGGTATGCTAGCTCCATGTAGAACAAGGAGGAAATTCTTATCGGCTATCAAAGCGATGCCATCGGCCCATCGAGGAAATCATGTTGCTTTCAGCTGGGCACAAAAACAGAACTGCTGCCATGATTTGGATTTCTTTCCTTGAACTGTATTTAATCGAGCTTTCTGTTTACCTCTGAAATGATTTTGTTTGACATTTCTGGCTCGCTTTCGTTGGATTATTTCTTGACCCATTGCCGTCTTTTCGGTTTCTTACCCTCTTTTTTTCTTCGTCCTAACATACACGAAGTTACGAATGTGCAATTCGTAGCGATAAGGCTCGAATCTAAGCATTTTAACCGATAAGGGAGTGCCACGGCCACTAGGACAACCCCTTGGTTTTGTATTGTAATGAGATTTTTTTTGTCGTACTGCAGTAGTTTCCCTACTGGTTTGCCACCATAGAATTAAATAATAAGCTCCATGATAAAGCCTCTAAAGGTTTAATAATTATAAAGGTAGTGTTTGGTTGAGAGTTTAGTTTAGTTTAGTTTTGGTAGTGGGTGGAGAGAGAAATAGAGTAATGATTGAAAATAGGGATAATGATTGGAGAGAGATAGAGAGAGGTGAGAAAGTAATAATTGAAAAAATAGGGTACTGATTGGGAAAAGAAGTAGGGTAATGATTGGTTTCTAAAACTAAAACTAAAAAGAAAAGGCAACCGAACAAAGCATAAGTGTTTGCCATTCTGAATCTATTATATTCTTGGAAAGTAATTTTGATGAACTTGAAAAAAATCATATTTTAATGTAATTTTCAAGCAATTGTCTTTTTACTCTCTCTCCAATTTCATTCTAATACCCTATATGTATATTTTGTATAATAACAATGGATTATTAACCTTCTTTCTTGTAATTAAAATTGAAGTCATTTTCAATTTTAAATGAGCTCAAAACTCGAATAGCCAAGTTTTATTGTGTTCGAGCTCGGCTCATTTACTAGATGGACAAAAAACTGAAACTTGAGCTCAGCTTGACTATAAACGAGCCAAATCAATTCATTTGCAAAATGAGCCGAAATTTAGAATGTCAAGTTCAATTTATTTACCAAACGAGCTAAAAATAATTGGACCTCGATTATTAAACGAGTCGACCTGAACAAAGCCCTTACAAACTAAGCCATGAGCTTCGAGTTGTTCGCAAGCAGCTCGATTTTTTTACGGCCCCAAGTGTGAGGTTTATGTCTTCCCGCCATTATCCACCTAAAAGCTTTCTTTCCCGCCAAACCCAAGGGTGTTCCCGTCAATATAAACGTCGGTTGCGATATCCAACGAGGACAAAAAGGTAACTTCGCCTCACAAAAAGCAGTGGCATCCCGAGTAATTTCTCGTATTATCTTGCCTTGTTACAAAACGGCTTTCGCTATAAAACCCCGGGTTTCAGAAACTCGAAATCCATATTTCCTCATTCTCTCCCTCCCTCCGTCCCCGCTCTCTCTCTCTTCGACGCCTCCTCTCTCTCTCTAGCCCTCCTCTCTCGCGTTCTACCACTCTCCTCCGCATTGCCTTCTCTCTCTCGCTCTTCGAGAGTTTCTTCTCGTTCTTCGAAGTTCATCTCAACTCCGCACCAATCTCCAAAATGCTCTTCCGGCTATGATTCCTCCATTTTCCGCCGTGCGATCACTTCAATCCTCGTTCGAAACCCTTCCAAGCCCTAACCCTAGTTTTCTCCTCTCCAGCGGCGCCTCACCGACCCCTATTTAGAAACCGAACTTCAAAAATTCACGCTCTGAGATCTGAACACCACTCGCCGCTCGAAGAAATGTAAGTTTTTCCTCGCGATTTGCTTTGATTTTGGCCGTCCTTTCTGTTTCCCCAACTTCAAGAAACCCTTATTTTGCTTAATATCCGGAATTTGCATGAATTTATCGAAACTTTTTTAAGGGGTCAATTTTGGACCTAAGTGTTTTCCTCGTGTTTTACTTCGATTTAGGCTGTCCTTGTTGTTACCCCAACTTCGAGAAACCCTAAATTTGCTTAATACCTGAAATTTGCATTAATTTATCGAGATTTTTATTTTCGTCTATTTTGAGCGCTAAGTTTTTTTCCTTGTAATCTCTCTTTGATTTAGGTAGTTCTTGTTGTTTCCCCAACTCCGAGAAACCCTAATATCGCATGATATCTTGGATTTGCATGAATTTATCGTGATTTTCATTTTTGTCTATTTTGAGCATAAGTTGTTTCTCCTCGTGTTTTCCTCTGATTTAGGCAGTTCTTGTTGTTTCCCCAACTTCGAGAAACCCTAATTTTGCTTAATATCTGGAATTCACGTGGACGTATTAAATTTTTGTTGTCGATGTTGAGCATTTTAGGTTTTGTTTATGGTTGTTTGTGTTTGTTTGATTTTGAAGTTGCAGAGACTTGAAGTTGAACCCTAGTTTCTGAAATTTGTGGCGGTGATTATTGGTTTGAGGATTCCTTATATAACACCTTTAAAAAGTGAGTGCAATTGCTGTTTCTCTGTGTGGTTGCATGAACTGTTTTCACGTTTCTTGCTCATGCAATTGAATCGTTAACAGGATGGATAAACTATAGAAAATTAAATAATTTAAAATTGCAGCGACTGGAAAAAAAATCAAATTGATAGTAGATGTAAAATTGAAATATAAGTTTAGGAGCAAGACGAGAACAAACTTGGACCTGAACCCAAGATGATATAAAGCTCGTTTGTTCTTGTTTTGATAGCATTCGCCGTGTCTGTGTATGAAAGGAGTTATCTCATAGTTCATTGTTCTTATCCTTCAGATTAAACCAGCTCAGTTTATACTGAAAAGATATGTCATGGAAGTTGTTATTATCTCATATTTCCTTATTTTGTGACATTGTTTCTTCTTTTCCTCCTCTCATGATTCTAAATACATTCAAGGAAGTGTTTAATCAGAACTTCATAACGTTTACAGATTTCCATAATGTTCCAACTGTTGTGCTGAGAATAAATTTTTTGAACAAAACATGAATATAATTGAACCTGATTCTATTTGATTCTGGTTTTGATAACAAATGATATTAGTGCTTCAGTGTATACGACATTTTGTGTTCGTTAGTTTTTGTTTGGGTGATATGACATTGCTTCTTCTTTCCCTTTCATGATGTAGAAGTACATTTGAGAAAAATGTTAAATCAGCACTGAATCACCGAATCAGATTGGTTTATAAAGAGAACAGAAAGCAAGTTGGACGTGAACCCCCAATGATTCAACTCTAATTGTGTTTCTATTTGGATAATGAAGGGGTAGTACAGTTCTGGGTTCTACTCCAAATTTTTATCTGCGTATCAGTGTAGGGAAGGATTATGACATTGCTTCTTCATTTCCTTTCGTGGTTCCATGTACACCCAATGAGGAAAAAGTTAAATCAGAACTAAACCTCCACTCCAGGACCACAAAAAATGTGTTACAAGAAGTAGATTGATGAATCAATGCTAGTGCTCCCTTGTTGTAAGTTGACCCCCTTTTTTTTGTGCAGACCAGATCTGGGCTCAGTAAACAGGAGATGACAGAGAAGAGAAATGAGAATGGCCCGCCTGCAAATGGGAAGGCTCATGGGGCGGGGAGTGTTTACACTATTAATTTGGTGGGCTTTAGTACACGGTTGAAGGCCCTTTACTCGAACTGGCGCGAACACAACGCTGAGTTCTGGGGATCTTCTGATGTCCTTGCAGTTGCTACGCCTCCTGCTTCTGAAGATCTGCGTTACCTTAAATCATCTGCTCTTAATATTTGGTTGCTTGGTTATGAGTTCCCAGAGACAATAATGATATTCATGAACAAGCAGATACATTTCTTGTGTAGCCAGAAGAAGGCTTCTTTGCTTGAAGCTGTGAAGAAGGCTGCAGTGGAGGCTGTGGGTGTGGAAGTTGTCATGCATGTGAAGGCAAGGAATGATGATGGGACTGCACAGATGGACGCTATACTCCTTGCCATCCGTGCTCAGTCAAAATCGGATCCTATTGTTGGGTATATAGCAAGAGAGGCCCCTGAGGGTATTCTTCTGGAGACCTGGGCTGAGAAGCTGAAGAACTCAAATCTTCAGCTTGCTGATATTACCAATGGGTTTTCTGACCTGTTTGCTGTAAAGGACCATGATGAGGTCACTAATGTGAAAAAGGCTGCATTTTTGACTGCCAGTGTGATGAAGAATTTTGTGGTTCCAAAACTAGAAAAGGTCATTGATGAGGAGAAAAAAGTTGCACATTCTGCATTGATGGATGAAACTGAGAAGGCCATACTGGATCCTACTAAAATTAAGGTGAAATTGAAGGCTGACAACGTAGATATCTGCTACCCTCCAATCTTTCAGAGTGGTGGGAACTTTGATCTCCGGCCGAGTGCTTCAAGTGATGATGAGTTTCTGTACTACGATTCTGCCAGTGTGATCATTTGTGCTGTTGGATCTCGATATAGCAGCTACTGTTCTAATGTTGCCAGGACTTATCTTATTGATTCCACTGAGACACAGAGCAAGGCGTATGACGTTCTACTCAGGGCTCATGAAGCAGCAATTGGTGCTTTGAATCCTGGGAACAAAGTCAGTGCTGTGTATCAAGCTGCCCTCTCTGTGGTCGAGAGGGACGCTCCTGATTTAGTTGCAAACTTGACAAAATCTGCTGGGACAGGAATTGGGTTGGAGTTCCGCGAGTCGGGATTTAGTCTTAGTGCCAAGAATGACCGTGTGTTGAAACCAGGCATGGTTTTTAATGTGACGCTAGGTTTCCAGAACCTGCAAGCACAGACCAAGAACCCAAAGATCCAGAATTTTTCTTTGTTGCTTGCGGATACTGTGATTGTTACGGAGAAGGGCCATGAAGTGGCAACTGTGTTGAGCTCTAAGTCTGTTAAGGATGTTGCTTATTCCTTTAATGAGGATGAGGAAGAGGAGGAGCTGCCAAAGGTGAAATCCGAGGCTGGCACAGAAAACTTGTATTCCAAGGCAACTCTCAGGTCAGACAACAATGAGATATCAAAGGAAGAGCTCCGAAGGCAGCACCAGGCGGAACTTGCTCGCCAGAAGAATGAAGAAACTGCCAGACGTCTCGCCGGTGGGGGGTCAGTAAATGGAGATAAGCGTGGTGCATCAAAGAATTCAAGCGACTTAATTGCTTATAAGAGTGTCAATGACCTTCCCCCTCCTAGAGATTTGATGATTCAGATTGACCAGAAAAATGAGGCCATCCTCTTACCTGTATATGGCAGCATGGTGCCTTTTCATGTTGCTACAGTAAAGACCGTGTCCAGCCAGCAGGACACCAATCGAAGTTGCTATATCCGAATAATATTTAATGTTCCTGGCACCCCATTTAATCCTCATGATGCAAACTCTTTGAAGCATCAGGGGGCAATATTTCTGAAAGAGGTTTCATTTCGGTCCAAAGACCCAAGGCACATAAGCGAAGTGGTGCAGCAGATTAAAACACTTAGGCGTAATGTTTTGGCTAGGGAGTCTGAGAGAGCAGAGCGGGCTACTTTGGTTTCTCAGGAGAAGCTTGTAATTGGAGGGAACAAGTTTAAGCCTATAAGGTTGATTGACCTTTGGATCCGTCCCACTTTCGGCGGTCGTGCAAGAAAGCTGAGTGGTACTTTAGAAGCACACTCGAATGGGTTTCGGTATTCAACCTCAAGGCCGGACGAGCGTGTTGACATCATGTTTGGAAACATTAAGCATGCATTCTTCCAGCCAGCAGAGAAGGAAATGATCACCCTCCTTCACTTCCATTTGCACAACCACATAATGGTTGGAAACAAGAAAAGTAAGGATGTGCAGTTCTATGTTGAGGTGATGGATGTGGTTCAGACCCTTGGGGGTGGAAAGAGATCTGCCTACGACCCTGATGAGATTGAGGAAGAACAACGGGAAAGGGACCGGAAAAATAAAATCAACTTGGATTTCCAGAATTTTGTCAACAGGGTGAATGATCTCTGGGGACAAAGCCAATTCAAAGGGCTTGACCTTGAGTTTGATCAACCTTTAAGGGAACTTGGTTTTTATGGAGTTCCATATAAGGCCTCAGCTTTCATTGTCCCAACTTCAAGTTGTTTGGTTGAGCTGATAGAAAATCCATTCCTTGTGGTCACTCTAAGTGAGATCGAAATCGTGAATTTAGAAAGAGTGGGTCTTGGACAGAAAAACTTCGACATGGCTATTGTGTTTAAGGACTTTAAGCATGATGTGCTTCGGATTGATTCTATTCCTTCGACTTCACTCGATGGGATCAAGGAATGGCTTGATACAACAGACCTCAAGTACTATGAAAGCAGGCTGAACCTGAACTGGCGTCCGATATTGAAGACTATCACTGATGACCCCGAGAGGTTTTTGGAAGATGGGGGATGGGAGTTTTTGAATTTGGAGGCTAGCGACTCGGATTCTGATAACTCGGAGGAGTCAGACCAGGGTTATGAACCGTCAGATGCTGAGCCTGATTCGGTGTCTGAGGATGAGGAATCCGACAGTGCGTCATTGGTGGAGTCTGACGATGATGATGAGGAAGAGGACTCGGAGGAAGCATCAGAGGAAGAGAAGGGGAAGACGTGGGAAGAGTTGGAGAGGGAAGCGAGTAATGCAGACAGGGAGAAAGGGGATGAATCAGACAGTGAGGAGGAGAGGAAGCGAAGGAAGATGAAGGCTTTTGGCAAGTCGAGGGCCGGTCCAAGTAGCGCTGCTCCCAAACGGGCAAAGATGCGGAGGTAGATTCTAGGGGAGATCTCTTGTTTTCAAGCAAGGTTTTCTAGTTTATGCAGCAGTAGTGATCTATGTTTTCAATATTCAGCTCTTACAAGTTATTTTAAGGGTTACTTTTCCTTTTTTGGGTCCTTTTCTCGTGTTTTAGGTGATCTACTGGTTGTTAACATGACAGATTGCGCTTGTAAATTTGGTAGCATTTGTTTTTGCCTAAAAAGGTTTCGCTTTACTCTTGCGAGTTCTTATTGGGTTCTTGAGCTTTGCCTTCTTTAGTTGGTAGTTCATTTACAAGTGGTAATGTTGATTCTCTCTCTCTCTCTCTCTCTCTCTCTCTCTCTCTCTCTCTCTTGTTGATACTGTGTCGTGTTAGTCGATAGCAATAGACAAATCTAAAATCTTTTTCCATTGTTGGTCTTGAAGATTGGAAGCTGATTTTCAGTTGACGAGCAAAATGGCTGATATTTACAACTAAAGTACCCCCTTTCCATTTCTTTTTCTGTTTACTGGTCTGTTTCTTTTCCAAGTTCCACTGTCTTCTGATCTCTCCCAGAAACAATGCGGCGGAGGAAAAGTTCCGCTGCTTTCTTACATCAGATAAAAAGCGTTGACACAGATTGACGGAGGGAGAAACATCTCTGTCGTTTCGAGCGTTATATCTGCATGTCATACGCAGGTTATGAATGGCTCTTGTTTTTTTTTTTTTTCAATATATTGCGAAATAAAGAAAAGTTCATGCTGCATTGCATAGATGTGTTGAATTTGATTTTATGAAAGCATTGTTGACTTGGATACAATTCATTATGAGTTGGTTGGACATTACAAGATTCTTTTAGCTTGCGGTTCATCTTTTATTCACGTACTATCAATCCCGACGTTGGTTCAACCTATATGGGATTTTGTCAGCGGGACTTGGCTCCCGCTTAAGGACCGTGGAATTAATTCTCCGGATTAATTGTTCCATTCCGTTGGATACACACTTACAAAAGAACGACTAGCCATTGTGAATTTGTAAGATTGTTTTTGGGTGTACGATTTCTCGAATTCGATTGTAAAATGCATGCCTTGTGTGTAGGTTAGTCATTTAAACAACTTGGGTTGCTTTACCAGGGATATGCACCATAGTACCATGTTTAGGGCAAGGATAATATCCTAAATTTTTTTCCCACATTATCCTTAAACTATAGTACCATCCCAAAATATGTTGCCCTGATTCAGCAGTAATGTTCATGTCATTGTTCGTGTCAAATGTGATATATTATGAGATAATAACCTATCTCGTGAAGCAGAAAATAAGAACTTTAGTGGAACGGGAGGCCTAATGTACCGGTAGCTTACAAAGATGTAAGATAAAAAATGGAAACTGAACTTGTATTTTCCTATCATACTTCATAAACTTCTAGATACTTTCTTCCTGCAATCATTTGCTTGGGGCAAATCCAAAATTATGAACTAAAGCGGGGTCAAAATTTCAGCGAGAGTTGTAAACTACACATTTTTTGTATGAAATAATTGGGAGACTTATTGTTTTTTGAAGATGATAAACTTGCGATTTTATACATTCACGAGTAAGCTGTGATTTAATCTCGTGTAAAATACGACCAAAAAAGTTTTTTTTTTTAATTTTTTATTGCGGGGTATATGATTGATTTATTTTTCATTCAGTTACAAGATAGAACGAAATATTGTACTCATGAGCATTAGAAGATAAGAATATCATATTCCGAGTGTATTCTTGGACGATAGGACAAACTTTACGAGATCAAATTTGTTAACCCTACTTGACTACACACGGCTCTACGCTTGCATTTTTGTTTGTATGTCATATCGTGCTACGGGCGCATCGTGGGAAGATGCATTCCTAGAATACGCATTGGACAAGGAGAAACTCATAATCTTTACAACTAAAGGAGGTACACAAATGAATGGAGTATGGTGAATAGGTGATCCATTGATTTTTTTTTGCCATTAGGTTTTGTAGGATAGAACGAAATGTTGTAGTCATGAACATTAGACGATAAAAATTTATATTCTGATTTTGCTTTCGGGGCAATTTTATAACCTTTTGTCAAATGAATGGGGCTGGCTGTAGCACAAATTTGTTAAAAAGATTGAACCATATTATATCTATCGACTAGTAATTGCCCAATACTTTCTAAATATAGTCTAAATGAAGTATCAAACTCCACTTTTCTGAAGTTGTGTGTGTGTGGATACAACAGTTCTTTTTAACGCCATATGAGGTAAGTCTCGGATATGCATATGGTCCTACCTCATGCGAGAGGAGCATAACAAATAATCGTGAATTAGAAAAAATTTCCTTCTCTCAACAAAATCAACTTCTCGAAAAAATTTCATTTTAAGAATAAGCTTCAAACATTGTTCATCTAACCAAGTTCATAATAGTCTACCACAACAAATGTAACCAAATCTATTTAATTCCATTAATTGCATTCAGGGATAGCATCAGAGATATTATACAGGATTCCAACTCGAATTCAATTTTTTGAATACCCACTCACTCAAAAGAGGCACCCCCATCGCACTTGTTTTTTTAACAGACCTAGAAAAATAGAAAAGCAAAATAGTTCCAAGATTACAAAGTAAGGAGTAGAGTTTCAAACTCTATCTATCCAAACGGTTCCAACAAAAAACCTACAATCTTCAATACCAGACAGATCATGAAACTCCAAATTATCTAAACCAACAGCTCAAGTTGTATTGAACAACAATTTTGTTCCCTTACCTACTAGTTAAAAAGAAAAAGAATCCAACGCGAAGAATTACTATTGGCCGCAAAGAATTACTCCTGACCACGAAAAATTAGCCACAAAGAATTACTCTTGGCCGCGAAGAATTACTCGTGGCCTCAAAATTTTACTCCTGGCTGCAAGAATTACTTTAGCCGTGAAGAATTAGTCCTAGCCGCGAAGAATTACTTTTGGCAGCATAGAATTACTCTTGGCCGCACAGAATTGCGAACCATGAAGTAATTCGATGGCCAAAAGCAATTCAATGCGGCAAAGTGCAATTGGCCAAAAGCAATTCAATACGGCCAAGAGTAGTTCGTAATGGCTATGTGCAATTCGATACGGCCAAGTGCAATTCGATGCGGCCAAGAGTAATTCGTAGCGGTCAAGTGCAATTCGATGCGGCCAAGTACAATTTGAAGCAGCTAAGTGCAATTCGATGCAACCAAGAGTAATTCGATGGGGCCAAGTGCAATTCGATGCGGCCAAAAGTAATTCTAGTAATTCATTGCGGCCAAGAGTAATTCGCGACCAGGAGTATTGCGGCCAAATGTAATATTTTGCGGGCAAGGGTAATTCATCGCGGCCAGGAGTAATTCTTTGCGGTTAAGAGTAATTTTTTGCGAACTTCTAATCTCAGTCATTGGCTTCAATGGTTGAGATGGAGTCTTTTTTGTGTTCCCGAAACGCTCTCTTATATATATTCTTCAAATTAGCACATAATCTGAAAAGTTTTCATATTTTTCTCTTCTTCTTTTTTTGAAAAATCACAGACATTAATGTACAATTGTTAGGAGTAAATAAACCCACACGGCAATTGTGTAATAAACCCAAACAGCTTCCTCCGTGTGGTTAGGAGAAGAGGGTCTGGTTGGTTAGACAGGTGTACCCAAGCTCCGATTATCTCTGTATTTTGTGTTATGAGTTAATGAAATTTTTTTGCTGATAAAAAAGAAAAAAAAGAAAGAAAAGCCAATTTTTCTCAAAGATTATGCTTTATCAATTCTGTGCAAATAAAGCGAAACACAAAAATTAAAAAACCTTTCTAGACCTCCAACTATGCACCTGAAATCATGGAATCTGGTTCCCAAAAGAAGAAACCTGATGCGCATCGACAACGGATGCAGTTCTGTATAATCCGATAGACCAAAAGACCGAAAACTAGCAAGAAATATCTGGTTGTACAAACAAAATCTGCATTTATCCAAGGTAAAACTTCACTCGTTTCATCTGCAGACAAAGGTAAATGTGGAATTCAGTCAGCTGTTTAATACAAGAAGCTCCAGCACCATATGTTCGACATTTAGATCATGAGACAATTCAGGCACTGTACAGTCTGTACGCATAGGTTTCCTGCTGCTGAGATTATCTTCAACAAACCATAGGTTTCCTTGCGGCGGAGATCATCTTCAACCTCTACGGAATGTAGACATGTACATTTATTGTGTTTGGAGTCACCACCCAATGACTTACTGGCATTGTATGGATCATATGTTCAACCAAACCAGAGGTTTCCTGCTGCGGAGATCATCTTCACCCTCTACGGAGCGTAGACATGTGGTGATTGTGTATGGAGTCACCACGACTTACAGGCACTGTATGCATCATCGCCTCCTGACATATGCATTCAACTGTACTGTATCCAAGGATAGAATGACCCACAAGCAAGTGTAGCCCCGACTTTTGACACTGCAGTTCATAATATCTACCTTTTGTTCTACATGCTGCAAACCCCGATGCTGTAAAGATACTAGCTAAATCATCAAAGTACTATAACCATCCCAGAACAATGAAGATGCTAATGAAGCCATTCAATGCGTCAATCACAAGAGCAAAAAGACAGCTGACACATTAAAATTTTAAAAAAACGGCCAAAGAAATAACCAGAAACACGCAAGTTCTTCTTCTCTATAGCTTAGCACTCACCATGTTACAAGTACAAGACTTGACTATCTTACAAGACTGAAAGTGGCTGCAATACATGAGAATAATGAAAGAACCATGTCCTCTTCATATATCGTTGTGACTTGGGATCAAAGACCTGTTCCACATTCGGTCACACAAGTATCTTCCACAGCTACTGGTGCCACTCCATAACTTATGAAAAAGGCAAGAGCCTGGTTACAGGTCCCAGTTCCTATCTTTTTTTATTTTTTTATCATCAGTCCCAGTTCCAGTTCCTATCTGTTCACCTGAATTTGGGCCTCTTAGGAAGGCTACCACTGGGAATTCTTTTATCGGGCACCCTAGCCTTTCCAAAAGTCTTAATCTGCCTTCGCTTTCTCTCATTCTCGCTGTCTGATTCATCCCCTTTCTCTCTGTCTGCCCTACTCGCTTCCCTTTCCAACTCTTCCCATGTTTTCCCTTCATCCTCCTCTGAACCTTCTTCGGACTCCTCTTCATCGTCATCCTCAGACTCCACCAACGAGGCGCTGTCGTCGTCCTCTTCCTCTGAACCTGAGTCAGACTGCGCATCAGAAGGCTCATATCCATGGTCTGACTCTTGTGAGTTGTCAGAATCTGAATCACTAGCCTCCATGTTCAAGAATTCCCACCCACCATCCTCAATGAACTTTTCTGGGTCGTCAGTGATAGTTCTCAATATGGGTCGCCAGTTTAGATTTAGCCTGCCTTCATAATACTTGAGGTCTGTTGTGTCAAGCCACTCCTTGATGCCATCTAAAGAGGTTGAAGGGATAGAGTCAATCCGAAAAACATCTCGCTTGAAGTCCTTGAAAACAATGGTCATGTCAAAATTCTTCTGTCCCAGACCTACTCTCTCCAGATTAACTATCTCAATCTCATTCAGGGTGATTACCACAAACGGCGTCTCTATCAGCTCAACTAGACAGCTTGAAGTTGGGACAATAAAAGCCGAAGCTTTGTGGGGCACACCATGGAATCCAAGGTCTCTAAAGGGCTGGTCAAACTCCAAGTCAAGTGATTTGAATTGGGTTTGGCCCCACAGGTCGTTCACTCGATTCACAAAGTTTTGGAAGTCCATGTTGATTTTGTTCTTCCTGTCCCTCTCTCTCTGTTCTTCCTCGACCTCATCAGGGTCATAGGCGGATCTTTTTCCACCCCCAAGTGTTTGAACCACATCCATCACCTCAACATAGAATTGCACATCCTTTGTTTTCTTGTTTCCAACCATTATGTGGTTATGGAGATGAAAGTGAAGTAGAGTAATCATCTCCCTCTCTGCCGGTTGGAAAAATGCATGTTTGATGTTGGCAAACATGACATCGACGCGTTCATCGGGCCTAGAAGTTGAATACCTAAAACCATTAGTGTGGGCTTCCAGTGTACCAGAGAGCTTCCTTCCGCGACCACCAAACACAGGACGGATCCATAGATCAGATAACCGTATTGGCTTAAATTTGGCCCCAGCAACTTGAAGCTTCTCCTGACTAACTAATGTTGCTCTCTCAGCTTTCTCAGACTCCCTTGAAGTAACCTGCCGGCGAAGGGTCTTAATCAGCTGTACCACTTCACTTATGTGCCTTGGGTCCTTGGATCGGAACGACACTTCTTTGATGTAAATGGAACTTTGGAATTTCAAGGAGTTTGTGTCATGTGGATTGAAAGCAGTCCCCGGTACATTAAAAATAATTCGAATGTAGCAACTTCTATGTGTATCCTGCTGACTAGACACACTTTTTATCATCGCAACATGGAAAGGGACCATGCTTCCATAAATTGGTAACAATATGGCTTCCCTTTTCTGATCAATTTGAATCGCCAAATCTCTAGGAGGGGGTAAATCATTAACGCTCTTGTACGCAATCAACTCCCCGGATGTTCTCACACCACCACGATTATCCATTGAGCCAGAACCACCGCCAGCAAGCCTCCTAGCAGTTTCTTCATTCTTCTGACGTGCAAGTTCAGCCTGATGTTGCCTCCGCTGCTCCTCCTTTGATATCTCGTGGTTGACTGACCTTAAGGTTGCCTTTGATGGCAATGATGCCTTGGAACTATTAGCTGCAGATCTCATTTTCGGCTTTTCTTCTTCTTCTTCTTCGTCATCCTCGTTAAATGAGTATGCCACATCCTTGACAGCTTTAGAACTTATAGAAGTCACCACTTCTGGACTAGTGCCAGTGACAATAACCGTGTCAGAGAGCAGAACAGAGAAATTTTGGGTCTTTGGGTTCTTGGTTTCAGCCTGCAAATTCTGAAAACCAAGGGATACATTAAAAATCATGCCTGGTTTAAGCACCCTATCATTCTTTGCATTCAGACTAAGCCCTGACTCGCGAAACTCAAGGCCTATCCCAGTCCCAGCAGATTTCGTCAAGTTTGTTACAAATTCAGGAGCATCCTTCTCAACTACTGATACGGCAGCTTGGTATGCAGCGCCAGCTTTATTCCCTGGTTTCAATGCACCAATAGCTGCGTCATGAGCCTTAAGGAGAACCTCATACGCTTTGCTTTGGACAACATTGGCATCAATTAAGAATGTTCGCGCAACGTTGGAGCAGTAGCTGTTGTAACGGGACCCAATAGCACATATGATCACGCTAGTAGAATCATAGTAAAGGTTCTCATCGTTGCTAGAAGCACTTGGTTTGAGGTCAAACCCTCCTCCGCTTTGAAAAATTGGAGGGTAACAGATATCAATATTGTCCGCCTTGAGCTTCACTTTAACCTTTGCAGGTTCAAGAATGACCTTTTCTGTGTCATCCATTAGGGAAGAATGGGAGATCTTCTTCTCCTCGTCAATGACTTTTTCAAGCTTCGGGACCACAAAGTGCTTCATCACTGATGCAGTTAAGTACGCAGCTTTCTTCACGTTAGTAATCTCATCACTGTCCTTCACTGCAAATAGGTCCGCAAACCCATTGGTAATGTCGCTGAGTTGAAAATCTGAATTCTTTAGTTTTTCAGCCCATGACTCCAAAAGGTTCCCTTCGGGGACCTCTCTTGCAATATACCCAACCACAGGAGTATCATGACCATCCGACTTTGACTGAGCACGCACAGCTTTGAATATGGTTTCCATTAATGCAGTTCCATCATCACTTTTGGTCTTCACATGCACCACAACTTCTGCACCCATAACCTCCTTAGCAGGCTTCTTCACAACTTCAAGTAAAGAGGCCTTCTTCTGGCTACACAAGAAATGGATCTGCTTCTTCATGAAAACCATAATTGTATCAGGGAACTCGTAACCAACCAACCATACATTCAGAGCTGATGATTTCAAATACCGCAAGTCTTCGGATGGTGGAGGTGTTGCAATTGCAAGAACTTCAGAAGCACCCCATAGATCATCATTGTGTTCCTTCCAGTGGGAATAAAGCATTTTTAACCGCTTCCCAAAGGTACTCAGATTGATACTGTAGGCACTGGCTCCTCCCGAGGCCTTGCCATTGGGACCATTTCGGTTTTCAGACATCGTAGATGATGCAAGGATAGTTTTTGAATCCTTGATAATTTTCCGGTGGGCATAAACTGTGAGACATAACAAGTAACTATCAGTTCCCTTCACTCTTTCCCTATGGTATAAGGTTGATCATGACCTGAATTAAATTTCTGATGGGTTGCAAGTAGAAATCATGTTTCAAATTCAAATCTATAAATAAAAGTTACTACAATAGTAAGCCAAAAACAAATCTTAGCACAGAATCTAATGCCAAGCTAGTGGACAAGTTCACATCTGCAGTCTCAGGATACAACTAACAGCATCAGAATAATAGTAAAACTCCATCAATGGAAACCAACGGGAAAATTTGTAGGAATGGAGAAACAGACAAGAATATAGATACAAACATGACCATACATGCATGTATTTCATAAATGGATCAAAAATCAATTGGACTCCCTCATTTCCGCATATCGAAAGATCAGACTAAGTAGAACCCATACCAATTAGCTTACAAGGTCAAAGAAACAACATGTTTTATTGATAGAGATAGTCCACATCTGACTTAACATCTCTTACAAATAAAAGTCAGTTTCACTCGTAATCTCTGAAAACCTCCAATATAGTCTTCAAACATCCATAAGAACGAGTACATGCATAAATCTTTCTGACTCTGGAATCAACGATCACTTCCTGCACTTCCGGAAACCCAATAAAGACACATTCTAAATTGAGATATCGATAAAATGGAGAAGGAACTCCAAATAGATAGTTGTACTTTCACTAAGGAACTCCACACAGGGATGGACCCAAGGGGCGGCTGGTGGGGCGACTGCCACCCCAAAGTTTTGAGAAAAGCTTCTTACTATGGTAGAGTAAGTCTGAATATTCTCAAACTGTATAAATTTTGCCACCCCCAAGGCTTTCTGTGAAACAAATAAACACCCGCCCCCCTAGCATTATCTAGCATTATCTAACAAAGAAAGACTTAACCAACATTTAGGAGAGACAGAGACTTTGATTTAGCCATGTGCAGAAAGGAAAAACAGGTGATACAATACAATCCAGATAATAGAAAATATTCTCTCTCTCTCTTTTTTTAACTAAAGTGGTGGAATAACAAACCTCTTGTTTATCATTGATTGATACAAAAGGTAACAACATATAAAGCGGAAGGTTAAGGAAACCTTCAAATCTTAACTAAGTTAGATCACTTGAATGTTGTCTTTGTAGGGTTATTTTTTTATTTTTTTTTAGTTAGACATTTTCTATTGGTAAATGAAATTGCCAAGGAGTCATTCCCCAACCTTAAAATCCAACAAAAAGTTCCATGAAGCCACATATACATGTACATATGTGTACATATAAACACGGATGAGCATACACACACAAACACCTTTCTGAATCTGGAATCCAAGATCAATTCCTACACTTTCTGAAACCCAATAAGCTAAAACCTTGAGATGAATAAATGGATAAGCAAATGACAATAAAATTTTCAACTTTCCCATATGAAACTCCAAATTCCTCAAAGCAAATGCTCAAATTCAAAAGCTAATCATTTAATAAGAATAAAGTACACAAAACACAAAGCAAGAGGATTCAAAGCTTACAGTTTCTGTGCTTCCTTGAGGATCGATACGCTATGATCCGATTACTATGCCAAAGTGTTGGGATTTTTGAGTTCCGCAGATTTCAATTCTTCGGAAATATTGAAACTTGGGATTGAGGCTTTCAAAAGCTTGCGAAAACAGCTAACTGCATAATCCCACCCGATGCAACAAGCCGTTCAAAACCCGCGAATGAAATTGATTGAATTGATGATAAAATAGAGAGAGGGGGAGAGAGTGTGAGAGGAAGGATCAATGAATAAATTCGATGAGAGAGAGATTTTCACTGGTGGAGAGCGAAAAGACGAATGGGGAAGTCGTCTGCAGGTAAACTACGTTTAGGCCCCAGAAGCGGAGCCATGATTTTTGGGACCGAGATCCCCTGTCCGACCCCAATCCGGACAGGGACCTATTCCCACTCTCGCCAATTGATTTAGCAAATCAACGGTTGAGATTTGCTAAACACTTTTTGTTTTAAAATAACGTCGTTTTTCTCGGCACATCTCAACTGTTGATTTGCGAAATTAACGATCGAGACAAGTGGGATAGGCCCCTGTCCAGATTGGGGTTGGACATGGGATCCGGGTCCTGATTTTTTATAGGTCGGGTTGAAATTTGGGGTAAGGGTCCAATCCAGTCTAGTTGAGATTTCAACCAGTTTGGTTCACTTTTGGACCATTTGTGGGTCCTTCTTAGGCCCACAACAATGATTGAAATTGTTTACCTTGCAGAGGTCGTCGAAAAAATTGCCCACGTCAAAAATCAGTTTTATTGGATATCGTTTGATATCTCTTTCTCCTTGGTTATCTAGATATTCCAAAATAATAAGATTTGGCTCCCGTTTGTGCTATGACAGATAAATCAAGAGGGAGAGAGAGACGATTGAGAAGAGAAAGAGGTTCTACCTTCCATGGAGATTTTGTTTTTAGGAACAAACAAACTAGCTCTACGTTTGGGTAGAAATTTTGTAGGTGAAGATTCTATTGACTCATTTTTTTCCCAAGTACAAAATTCTTAATATGGACTAGGACAAAAATGAATTTTGAAAATTTTTTTGGGGGGAAAAATAAATGGGGTGAAAATTGTATATATTTCTGTGAAAATTTGGCAGCCAGTGAAATCGGCTGTTCACCTTTATTTCTATGTCCCTCCGCTAATTTCATCCTAATATTGATCCAGTTTCAACAAACGTCGATTTTCTATATTAGAAAATAGCATAAAAGTGCCATGTGGTGCTTATCAGGAACGAAGAACCCATAATGGCAATCCGCTCCCCATGTAAGGCAACACCCACAATGGTGGTCCGGTGGAGAGGATTTCAATACGGTGGTGAAGTAGTGACGGTCTAGCAGAGATGACCGAAGGGGGATATTATGAAAAGGATTAGACAAGAATAAAGGACCAGTTATTTAGCTCCTGATCACATAGCTCACGGCCATTTTAAAAAAATTCACATGTCACCGCATGACAATGGTTTTTGGTCCCGTCTCACTAAAATTCTTATCTTTTAAGTGTTTATTTTATTTTTACGAAACAATCCATTCTTTTATAATGCATTACCTTTAAATAAATAAAAAATTCAAATAAGTACTCGCTTCATCCAATTTCAATTTTTGATTTTCGTGTCAATTTCAATTCCTTATATCTTTCAATATGGATTTCAAAAAATATCTCAAAAAATATATAATATGGATCTTATTTGATAGTTCTCGATTATTCTATTATACAAAATTTTCAAACTCACGAAAAATATAATAGATTAAAGGGCAATTTCGTTGTCGTCTCTCTAGTTTTACGATTGTCTCAATTCCGTTCCTCTAGTTTCAATTGCTACCAAATAAACCTTGTAGTTTGTTTTATGTTCCAAATTGGTAAAACTGTTAACACCGTTGATGAAACGAACAGAAAAATATAATTAAAAAATTAAGTACTCCAATTTTCAATCCGGTTGAATTGGTGCGAAAATATTATTTTTTTAAATCATTTTATCCTAGATGGTCGTAATGAATTTTTGGCTCTAACCCCTTTCTACGAGCACTCGAAAACCCCTTATTTAGTTTCAGGACTCTCTTAGGGTGCTCATTGGAAGACCTTAGAGTCAAAAATCCATTATGACCATTCAAGATAAAATGATCAAAAAAATAAGATTTTCTCAATGGTTCAAACGGATTTAAAATTGGAACACTTATTTTTTTACACTGTTTATATATTAAAAAAATATAGTTAAAAAATTAAGTTTTTCAATTTTTAATCTGTTTGAATCAATGCGAAAAATCTTTTTTTTTACCATTTTATCTTAAATGGTTATAAGGAATTTTTGGCTCTAAGACCTTTTAATGAGCACCTTAAGAAAGTCCTAAAACTAATGAAGAAGTCTTTGGGTGCTCATTGAAAGGGTTTAGAGCAAAAAATTTATTACGACCATCTAGGATAAAATGATAATATATATATATATATATGTTTTCGCACCGGTTCAAACGGATTGAAAATTGAACATTTATCTTTTTACATTGTTTATATATTAAAAAAGGTTAAAAAATTTGGTGTTCAAATTTTTAATCTGTTTGAATCGGTGCGAACATCTTATTTTTTTGATCAATTTATCTTAAATAGTCATAATAAATTTTTGAATCTAAGGTCTTTCAATAAGCACCCTAAGACATTTAGGATAAAATGATCAAAAAAATAAGATTTTCTCACTGGTTCAACCGGATTGAAAATTGGAGCACTTAATTTTTTAATCATATTTTTCTGTTAGTTTCATTAACAGTGTTAACGATTTTACCAATTTAGAAAGTAAAATAAACTACAGGGTTTCATTGGTAATAATTAAAACTAAATGGACGAAATTGAGACAACCGTAAAACTAGAGGGATGACTACAACAATTTGCCTTAGATTAAAAGATATAAGCAATGAAAAATGACACGAATTTTAAAAATTGTCATCCTTTTTAAGACAAATGAAATACTTATTTTAGTTAATGGAACACACTCTAAATGAGGGAAAAATAATAAGGTGAGGGCATGTATAATAGTAAATGGACGAAAGATAATAAGGTGGGGGCATGTATAATAGTAGTAATAATTAATGTCTTGTTTATTTCACTGCTCTTTTTAAAAAATATTTTTCAATTCAATTATTATTTTCATTTCTCTTTCTAATTTTTTAATCATTACTCTCATTTCTCACTCTGTCTCCCTCCACTTTTTATCTCTCTCTAATCATTACTTTCATTTCTCTTTTACTTATTATCAAAAAATACTACTCAAATCACAAATCAAACAACGCATAA
Source organism: Rhododendron kiyosumense (assembly GCA_019656275.1). Taxonomy (NCBI): domain Eukaryota; kingdom Viridiplantae; phylum Streptophyta; class Magnoliopsida; order Ericales; family Ericaceae; genus Rhododendron; species Rhododendron kiyosumense. The sequence goes on along the minus strand of BPLS01031863.1, from coordinate 50,378 downwards.
ATTGTCAATTGTACATAACATACTTTTTTAGAAATGTTAGCTGATGTCAGCATGACATCATCTCAAAACGAGATCGTTTTACTTTTTAAAAAAACGAAATCTTAAGATCAGAACACGCTCCCCGTTTCCCTGGCTCTGTTTGGAACTTACAAAAAAGAAAAAAAAAAGAAAGAAAAGGAAAACAAAATGAAAGAAAAATAAGAGAAAAAATTTACTATTCATTTAACTTAAAACTTTTATATTCCTCCTCCTCTCCAAGCCAAATAATGGTAGGAAATTTTTTTTAATTTTCTTTTCCTTTCCTTTCCCTCCTATAAGTTCCAAACAGTGCCTAAATTTCCTTCCCCTCCCCTTCACCGCTTCAGTGTTGCTGAGGAACAGAGAGAGCGAAGAGGGGGACACCACCCCAAACCTAACCCACCACCCCTTCACGGACCACTACCACCGCCGACAACACCAAGAAGACCCCTTCACGATCGCCGACCACCACCACCGCCGTACGCCGACGAACTTCGAACCACAATCCTGGTATCGATTTCAAACGCTCGCGGGGGTCTCGACCACCACCGCCGTACGCTGACGAATGTCTCTCTCTCCTTTGTTTCAATTAGTACCCTTAAATCTTAATTGATTGCTGAAAAAAAAAAATCTAGTTGCCGAAAAAAAAAAAAAAACCCCTAATTTAAGTTTCTTGAAGAAAAAAAAAAGAGGGTTTCGTTTTGAACTTAGAGTCAAATTGGCTTGAAGGGATGGAACTTAACTGATGTACAAAATCTCAAGCATAAACAAAACCACCCTAGCAATTATAGTAATCTCATACGCAGCCGAATCATTTTGGAAATTCATCGTCTTGTCACCTTCAAGATTGAACATTCAACAAGAGCTAAAGTATTCGATCCAGAAAGTTGAAAGATGGAAACTATAGATAGATACTGCAAAGGAATGAAGCAATATTAAACTGTTTACGCAAGAGTGGAACCAAGAATTGATTTTACCCCGGGCTAACCCAAAATCAGTGTTTTCAATTATATAGATTGTATTGGGATACGTATCGCATATCTTAAAGATACGTTGTTGGAAGAGTAGAAATTTCTATTGTTCAGTTGAACAAGATTTTTAGAAAAGAGAGAATACTAAAAGAGTGGGGAATTAGACACTTGAACTCAACCTTTTTTTTTGGTTGATACAAAATAGGTAGAACTCATTCATATTTATTCTACTCAATGGAAGACTCTGGTATAAGGATATTTTCATACAAGATAAACTTTGAGATAATTCTAGAATTACACATGACTAATTCTCACAAAAAATCTAGATATTTCACAAGTATATTCTAGAGTTTTTAAAGCTAAATATTTTAGAATTCCTAAAAACTAGATAACATTTATATTTTCTTCAATAATATCTTCTATCTTTGGGTTTTGTCGATTGGACTTGTTTGGACATAACTTTTTTGTATCAAATACTAAATTTCGTGTATACTTCAACAATGTTAATCATAATTAATAGACAATTAAAAAGTAGATACACTAAATACCACCTTGTTTACATCCTAAAATGTGCCGCCCAATGAGAAAATTTCACGTAGCACCGAATGGTACGGTGGCCACACGGAACCTGTCCCAGTCGAGTACCAATTACAGAGGATTACGGGAATTAAGGAAGACACTATTTTAAAGACAAACGGTGTCGTTTTGGAGTGAATCAGTATCGTTTGAGTAGCGATCAAACGATGATTTGGGAAGTTATTGGATCTAACCGTTGATTTAGACATTGTAATCATCGAACGGTGTCCTTACTGCCTTGTTTTATAACTAAAATTAGATGCAATTGCAGGGAATCATTTGGAAGCCAGACGTGTTGCATTAGTTCACGTTGCTTGAAAATAGGAACCACGATTCAGGAAGTGGTCATGAACACCATGATCGAAGCATGCAGGGGAGGAGAGAATGCTGGAAATATCAAATGTAACCGTTCGAAAGCCCCCTCAGCCGTTTTATGTGGCCAACGTGAGCATCAATCGAATACGTGGAGATCGAAGGCATGCTCAGTGTCTATAAATAGAGAAGTAAAGCGAAGAGAGGAGCCCCCAACACAAATTCATATCATCTGACAATTCATACAAAATGATTGCTCAGAGATCTATCTTAGATTAGTTTTTAGTTTAAAGTAGGATCTTTTTGTAAGTTGAAGGTTTATTTGCATGTAAGATTGCTTTTGATTAAATTCAAGTTCTCTTATTTTCTTGTAAGTTTTTTTTTACCAAAGAATAATCGTTTGTAAGTTCACTTTTGATTAAATTCAGTGTGCTTATTTTTCTGCATTATTCTTAGAAGAATCTTAAGAGTGTTTGCATACAAATTTACCTTTGATTAAATTCAGGTTTGTTTGTGTCCAATCATCTTTTCTGATTCGAAGCGCGTCAATCTTTTATTTGGTTGATACCTTAAGGAAAAATCCTCTTAGTTGAGGTAATCGAACGGATAACACAATTGCCTGATTGAGATTAGTTATTTCAAATCAATTTGAAAAGAGTAATTTCTTCTCTGAAGTTATTTATTTTCTGGCACGCCCGCACACAATCATTTGCCATTTGATTGAGCTAATTCAGCCCAAACACACCTACAAATTATGGTTACATTTTTAAAAAAAATTAAAATGCAAAATTTCAAGTCTCTCAATTAGAACCTATTACATTAAGGTTTTCTATAGCCTTTGTTAGGAAAAAAAAAAAGAGTCAAGCAAAATACAATCAAAGTATGGTTCTTTCTTCTATATAAGCCATACGTTGAGGCTGGATGTCTATCAAATGGTTTGAAAGATTCCATAATTAGATCAAACGGCTTAGATTATGCATTCGGGGTTCCACTTCTTGAAATAAAATCCAACTTTTTCTCAAAAAAAAAATCAGATGATACGTACCGAATTAGAATACGTGTATAAATCGTAGGATACACGGTCGTATAGTGTAATTTCTATACAAAATGGATAGAGGGTGGAATACGTACCGTTCTCCGAATGAGACAATGTAAATCGTAGTATACATGTCATGTATTGTAGGTTTTTAGCAATTATTGGCAAAATGGTGTATATAGTATGCATACGGATACGGGCAATCTCTAATAAATAAAGTTTATAATCCAATCCATGCACTACACGTATGGCTAGTGTAACGCCCCCAAAATTAGGGTACGTTAAAAGGACATTTTATTTCAGAAAATAAAGAGAGTCACTGCTCTTATTACAACAAAAACCCCCACAGGAGTTCAATATTACAACAGAGGGAAATAACTAGGGTTTCCTATCTACAGCTTCTCTTGCTTCTCCATCCTAGCAAGCTCCTCTGCTCCAAAAGCTTCCACGGTGAACTGTACATCTCGATTATCTACAAGGTCTGACATATTATACCAGCGTCGCCACCAATATAATATGCCAGGGTCACCACAAGGCAACACCGTGAGCTACGAAAGCCCAATAGAGTAACCCCATACCCGCTAACCCATAACTTACAAACAGATAATCATAGAAATCAAACTAATAACAATAGCACATCCACATTCTTATTGGTGTCCAAGTTTTACCGTGTTTCTCCTACGCGACTCGTCGTAGACCGTGTCAATCATTTTCCATTTACAAAACCGTTTTTCGAAATCATTTGACATTGGCTCCGTACCGCGGATAACCAAGCTTTTCAAAATCTTTAGCATTGGCTCCGAATCGCGGAAAACCAAGCCACACACCCAACCTCGGTTCCGCCGTTCCGGGTTCCCGAGTATCCTCACAATGGTTCCGCCGCACCGGGTTCCCATTGGCACACATTGCATTGGCTCCTCTCCGCGGATAACCAAGCTATACCTCACCATGGTTCCGCCGGTCCGGGATCCCATGGGAACACACACAACCTCACAATGGTTCCGCTATACCGGATTCCCATTGGAACACACACACACACACACCATTCACATAATACCCTCGAAATGGTCATTATGTGGTTTCCAAAGTACTTCTTTGTTATCAAACCCTAGATGCCACGTTTCTACTTCCTCGATTCTCGTGTCTCGTTAACATGCAAGACTTCCGCGGTAAGACTCTCCACATACGAAATCACAAATCATGCTTCGTAACTTTGAAATCAAACTAGCAAGATCATCTAATCATTTAGCATGCTCAAAACATAAATTGATGAGTTCAACATACTCCCCATCCTTTTCATTAATTCAAAAGAACATCTTTGGAATATTTTCATCGATAGCAATAGATAACCTTATCATAAACAAAAATAACAAAAGTTATACTAGGGAGAATGTGTAGAGATTAATCTACCTTGATCCGAAACTAGTCGGGGCCGAATAAGCACGTTGGAAAATCCTACGGGCGGTGATAGTTCCGAATCTGGACCGATCTTCGGATGGCAGTAACTCGGTCAATATTTGGCCGAATAGAGTCGTTCTTGGGTCGAGAACGCAGCTCTCTAAACCCTCTACAACTCTCGTGAAGAAAGTTAATCCTAGAAACGAACCTAGGTTGGAGAAAAATGGGAATGAAAGAAGTGACAGTGAGCTGTCTGGAAATAGAAATCCAGAATTTTCACTGAACTTCGGATGACGATATCTTGGTTATTTCTTAACCGATTGGGGTGATTCTTGAGCCTAACTTCAAGGTTTCGAAGTGCTCTACAACTTTCCAGAAGGAAGTTGATCCTAAAAACTACTCAAAACAGGAGAAAACTGGGGATTTTCGGACGGGGCAGTGGCTGCCCAGAAAAACAGAAAATGGTTTTTAGAGAGAAGGAAGAGCAAATGCTTGAGGTGTGCTTTGAAAGGCTTGGAATGGCCTTCTATTTATAGGCAAGAGCCTTGGCCTTCTCCTCTCCCTCTCTCTAAGTCTCACCTTGACACTTGGCAATGAATCTTGAAAGATCAAAACTAATCCTAGACTTGTAAGGCTATTTTTGTACCTTGGTGATATTCTTGGATGAAATGGAGGGTTAAGATGATAATGGTACATGATCAAAGGGTTAAGAAGTTGCAAGGTGTCCAAGAAGTATATCAAATCATATCCAACTTTTAAGCACAAATCAAGGAAAAATCTTAGGTTTGCATAGCTACTTTGTACCAAGATTTGATCTTGGATCAATTGGATGGCTAGGATGGATCCTTGGTGGGCAAGAAAGATATTGGTACAAGATCTAAGGGTTTAAACCATTGCAAGGTGTATACAAGAGTACATTGGAGGTTAATGGAGAGTTAGATACACCAAGGATTTGAAAAGATCAAGAAGATCAATCAAGGTACAATCAAATCCCTTCTTTCCTCCTTCCTCTCTCTTTCTCTCTCTCTCTCCCTCCCATTCGGCCTCTCTCTCTCTCTCTCTCTCTCTCATGTATATATATACATGCATGTGCAAGAAGCAATTAAACAATGGTACTTTTGTACCAAAAGATCAAAGGTAGACTTTAAAGGCTAGGATTTTCCTAACAACTAATAAATAGGCATTAACCAACCAAGTACTTATATATATATACATATGTACTCATGTATCTTAGGAAGATCAAAAACCCCAATAAAGAATAATAAAAGAGTACCTAAGAAATCTTAGGTATTAAAATCCTCCATTAAAATATTGTACATCATCCCATGGGATTTTTGAAAAAGATTAGTTTATTAAAATCCTTGTACTTGGTGAAAGATTAACCCCTTTATCCATTGGGTAATAAATCCCCTAACTTCTATTGTCCAATGGACAATAGTAACTTGACAATTTTTATTTTAAGATAATTGGTACTTTGGCACATGGGGTTAAAAAGAAAATATTAAAGTAATCAACCCATGTACTAAGTTGAAAGATGAACCTTTTACCTAATGGATAATAACCACCCTAACCTTTATTATCCAATGGATAATAGTTGCTAGGGAGATTAAACATTAAAATAATCCAAAAAGGTACTTTAAAGTAATCAAAAAGTTACTTTTTACTATTCATAGTACTTTAATCAAGTATACTTTTAAGATAAAGAATTGGGGTTTCTATTATCCAATGGATAATAGTTTTCCTAACATCTATTGTCCAATGGACAAAGAATATAACCATTTTGATTAAAAGAAAAAGAATATTAAAATTCTTAGTTTAGGGTTCAAAAAGTTCAAAAGGTTCAAGAGGGCAAAACGGTCATTTTGCGGTTAAGGAAAAGTAACTAGGTAGCTTCTTAGTTCGATTACTCCAACCGGATGGTTAAAATAAAGTTAGGCTTGCTAAGCGGACTAAAGCGTCAAGAAAAAATTTTCAAGGGGCAAAAATGTAATTACGACAAATTATAGAAATTTAAAGATAAATCCAAGTAATAAAAATAAAATTCAAATATTTAACGAAATTTTTAACGACCAAAAATCAGGGTCGTTACAGCTAGTATCATCATACCATTGACCTTACATATTGTGAACTAGTGCTTGCTCATGCCTGAAGGTATAGCTCGAACGCTCAATTAAAGTTCTACCGCATATGAGTTTTACTTCCATAAAATCAATATGGATTGTATCGATTACCATATATATCAACTAAAATTCTGCTTCCATAACAAATAAAATCAATCCAAAATCAATCGTTTTAGATAAGTAAGTGTTTGAAAACTTGATCTTAGCCGTTGGTAGTGGATGATCTAGATTTATAGATACTCTTAACACTTGCTAACCATAGGATTTAGAAATGAAGGTCTAGGTTTATAACTACGTATATAAGATTAAAAAACTGAGCTCTGTTATTATATAGATGTTCAGATTGTAACGAGTGTAAACATTGGATATCTATTTCTTAGGAGTTAATATAGTGGTGTCTTTAAATACATAATATGAAAAAGTTGCTCCCAAAAAAATTCTTGGACATCAACAAATCTCAAAAAATGCTTCAAATTTTTTGTTGTTATTACATTATAATTTAAATCTAAAAAAATAAGATTGTAAGAATAAAAAATTTAAGCACACAAAGCCCAATTTTTTGGTTTAGCATAAAACCTAAATGTTAGTCCTTCGCCCGATTTGAAAGATGGAAGCTTAATGAACCAATTTTAATTAATATCTTGACCAATGGATAATTTGAAGTCGCTTTTTAGGGTTTTTCCTGTGGCATCCGAATCAAAAGATTGAGCACCATGAGATTTTATGAAATTCCTTGAGTCAATTTAACTGAGTTTTCAGCTTTAAACAATCAACAACCCCTACCCTTGACTGTAGTAGAAAGGGATAGTAGAAAGGGAGAGTATAGGAGAGAAAGTAGGAAAGAGGGAGAGAAAATAGGTGGGTGGAATGGGTTGGGCTAAAAAAAATGAATTAAGCAAAACTTGTACATATATATACAATCCGGATCCCCCGAGGGATCCCGGATTTGGGTGTGGTGCGGGACTTTCATGTGGTTCGTTGGATTGAAATCAAACGGCCAGGATAAGAGATGGCATAAAAACCCCAAGTAATTACACTTTGCCCCTAAAGCCCTCACGCTTCCCCCCTTTGAGCCATTCACGCAGAACAGACAGAGAAAGAGAGAGAGAGAGAGAAACGAAGAACGAAGCTGCTGTCGACGATTGAAGCCCGACGAACGAACGAATATTCACCCAATCGTTCGTTCGAAGATCCACCGAGGTTTGTCTGTCATCTTTTGCTCTCGGAAAAAAAAAAAATTTCTGGATCGTAAGAAATTTTTTCTCAAAATGACCTAGGCTATAGCCTACCTTAGCCTTCAAGTACTTCCGCCCTTGTGTTTACGGTGCATGACCCATAAGATAGAAGGTGATGGTTCCATTGATGTACAACGATGTTATCCAAATACATGTATTCCCGCTCTCTTACTATTTACCGAATTAGCATTTCGTTTGAATAGCTTTGTCCTCCATTGCGGGAGATGATACATAAACCAGCACAACGTGCAGTTTAACAACATTATGGTAATAGTAATATCAGTGGCTCTTGATCATGAATGAAGCCCTCATAGAGAATATTAGTTTCTCCCTATTTCTTTTTCTCTATTCTGTTCTCCCTTCCTCAATAACTTCTTTTTTTCTCATGGGGACTGCAACTTATCAACTAGCCCGAACACTGAGTTATCCAAAAAAAAAAAGCAAGACAAATCATTGTCGAGGGGAATCAACAGTGCGACCTTGGGTTGATAAGCCAGACCGAGGCAAGTCGATTAATCCTTGCGACAACCCCCTTGGGTCACAAAATAAACAATCCAGCACTGTTATACGAGCTGTACCTGGTAAACTGAAGCACGCAGAGTGCTGGATTGTTTATTTTGTGATTCTGTTGATATAAGTGGTTATGAGTTAACCCCAAGGGGGTTGTTGCAAGGATTAATCGACTTGCCTCGGCGTGGCTTATCAACCCAAGGTCGCACTGTTGATTCCCCTCGACAATGATTTTTTTTGATAACTCAGTGTTCGGGCCAACTTACCCGCACCTTGACTAAACCTGGGACCCATCCCACCACCCAATTAAGGCCAAAGCAAAACTCCGTGTGGACTGGTTTCAAAGGAGTTGATAGCACTGGGTTTCGAACTTAAGACCTTAGGAGGACAACGATATGTCCTTGGGGCTGCTTCACCTCACTCAAACGCGTGGAAAGGGCTGTGGGAGGGGCCAGAGAGATTAGTCCGGTTAATCGGGACACTCTTCATTACAGAAAAAAGAAGAAGTGGTAATGGGTTCAGTTTTAGTTTCATTGCTTGAGAACCAAATTAGTGCACATGTAAATAGGTGTAAATGATACCTTAATGTGGGATAAAATAAGAAGTCATGTGAGTCGGTACATATCACCATGTCCACAAAGTTCTGTAATTTTATTGACCAATTAGGTTTTTAAGTAGTATTTATTGAGTTGCAAGTTCTGATTATCTTTGCTTCTGAAGATCTTCTGAGATGGCAAAGAACGAATCAACCACTGTGAAGGATGCTGTTCACAAGCTGCAACTCTCTCTCCTCCAAGGCATTAAAACTGAAACCCAGCTATTTGCTGCTGGTTCATTGATATCGCGGAATGACTACCAAGATGTTGTCACCGAGCGGTCAATCGCCAACAGTTGCGGTTACCCTCTTTGCAACAACCCTTTGCCCTCAGACCAACCCCGGAAGGGAAGGTACCGCATTGCGCTAAAGGAGCATAAAGTTTATGATCTCCATGAGACTTTCATGTACTGTTCAACGAGCTGCGTTGTAAATAGCGGAACGTTTGCGGGGAGTTTACAGGAAGAGAGATGTTCAGTTTTGGATTCGGCAAAACTAAATCAGATTATGCGGTTATTTGAGGGATTGAGTTTGGACCCAAAAGAGAATTTGGGAAAGAATGGGGATTTAGGATTATCCGAGTTGAAGATTCAGGAAAGAACAGATATTAAGGCAGGAGAAGTTTCTATGGAAGATTGGATTGGCCCATCAAATGCAGTTGAAGGCTATGTCCCACAGAGAAATATCAGTTCGAAGCCTTTGCGTGCCAAGAATCGCAAAGAAGGTATAATGTGCAATAACTTCGTTCATAGGTGTGAGTGACTTAAGCTGTGCCTTTGTGGTGTATTACATTGATTTTGTATTTTATTGCTTGCAACTACATCTGTATGGGATAGGCTTGTTTTCATTCCTTTAAATGTGAAGGCAGCATATCAGCTTCTATCTATTTTTTCCTACTGAAATATGCCAAAAATTGTACAATGCAGGATCCAAACCTAATGATGCCAAGCCAAATAAGGGTAATAGCATGATTTTTGATGAGATGGACTTCAAGAGTACTATAATCACCCAGGATGAGTACACCATTTCAAAGTTGCCAACAGGTCCACAGACCACTACCGCCAATGCTAAATCCAAACAATCGAAAGGAAAGGGTAGTCGTACAAAAACGGAGAATAGTTTTACAATAATGGAAATGCCACCATTTCCAATGCAAACTGATTCTGATAGGAAGTTAAAAGAACCAAAGGAAGAGAAAAGTAGCATCGTCAAAAATGCTGCTGAAGCACAAGAGGAATTCCGTGCTGTTAAAGGAGACCATTCTAGTGCAATCATGCCCAAACCTTCCCTTAAATCCGGAGATGCAAAGAAACAGATTCGCTCTGTGACTTGGGCTGATGAGAGAGCTGATGCTGCAGAAGTTGGAAATCTCTGTGAAGTTAGAGAAATGGAAAATACAAAAGAGCATGCTAATAAATCCAGCTTTCTGGGCAGGGGAGATGATGATTATTCAGTTCTATTTGGATCAGCGGAAGCTTGTGCTATTGCGCTGAGCCAGGCAGCGGAAGCTGTTGCTCATGGAGAATCTGACGTTCGTGATGCAGGTCTGTCATTATACTAAAGTGTTTTTAGTCAATTTCAGTTGTCCAAATAAGTCATTTAGTTGAGTTTTTTTCCAAAGCAATTTTTTGAGGAAGTTTATTGGAAAAATTTGGGATGGCTCTATATCACTGGATACACCATTTCTGAGCATAGGTGTGCCATATGTTGGAAGTTTGTTCCGAACGCAGTTCGCTAGGGTGTTAGTGTTTTCTGGAAACAAAGATTCCAAGCACCCCTTTAAGTTCTCATTTCTTGGTTCTCGTGGCATTTCTTATGCAGTATCTGAAGCTGGAATCATTATACTGCCCCCTCCCCATGATGTGGATGAAGATGAATCTCGAGGCGATGTCGCTATGTTTGAACCAGAAACAACTCGATCAAAGTGGCCCGGAAAACCTGGGGTACCAAATTACAATTTGTTCGAATCTGAGGATTCTTGGTATGATAGTGCACCAGAGGGGTTTAGCCTGGTTGTAAGTCCATTTTGCACGCTCTTAAACAAAATAAACATCTTCAGCTTGCAATTCTTCTTTCACCATTCTAGATGCACGGTTTACATTTCATGTTTCATGTCTTCCAGCTATCATCATTTGCAACAATGTGGATGGCACTCTTTGCTTGGATATCAGCTTCTTCATTGGCTTATATATATGGTCAGGATGATAGCTTTCATGAAGAGTATCTCTGTGTTAATGGAAGAGAATACCCGCGGAAAATTGTGTTCACCGATGGCCGTTCTTCTGAAATTAAGCAAACTCTTGCTGACTGTCTTTCTCGGGCTTTACCAGGACTTGTTGCAGATCTCAGGTTGCCAACACCATTATCTACGCTTGAGCATCGAATGGTACTAATCTGAACTTGTCAAATTTGTTGATTACTGATGCGTAGGATAATGACACTTTTCTTTCTTATTCCTTTTGATGGATTTATTCTGGATCTGATTGCTACTCTGGATATTGGGACACCCATTCTTTAGTGATAATCTTACCCATCTAGTTAAGCTGGAAATTTCTTGTGCTTTATACCATTGCCACCAAAATGTGTTTTATTGTTTTAGGCATAAGACCGGGTCATAAAGTTAGAACAAATTCGTTTTCCCAGATTGCAGAGGTTTTTTCAAAACTGGTGGGAATTCTTTCTATTGTATTTAAGAGGGTTCCTTGGCTGAGGAAAATAAGAGAGTTAGAAAAAAGTATGTCAGTGCTTATCTCCTTTTCATGGACGAGTTTAAGAGGCATTTCAAAGAACATCTGGACATCTTAATGGCATCTATACCTCGAATGCATGTTCAAAAAAAATGCTGCTGTTATGACCAGTCTTTGTAATCCTATTTTATCAAGGTCAATGCCCTCTATTAGTAACTGCATGAAATATATTCCTTAACGATATATTTTGGAGGAAAGCATTGGCTATGATTTGAATATTGATAGAATTGCACTAAGGAGTTCTATTGGCAGGGATGCTTACTGGATACTATGTCTTTCGTTGATCCACTTCCCTCATTCAGAATGAAGCAGTGGCAAGTGATTGTTCTTTTGTTTATTGATGCTCTCTCTGTTTCAAGAATTCCAGCACTTATTCCATACATGACCAGTCGAAGGACATTGCTTAATAAGGTGAGACTACTATCTTGGAAATCTTATGAGTTTGATTGCTTTGATTATGTAGGATAGATGTGTTAGAACATAGACTTGTGCACTTTTCTATGGATCTTGGAATTTCATTTGGAAACCTTATGTGGAGCAAGCCCAGTTCTTTATGGGGTTATAGCTTAATTCTGGGACTGCTAGGATTTACTGACTCCCTGTGTCCTATTTTTTCAAAGGGTCTATACTTGAACTGAATTTTAAAGTGATCTTCTTAATGACTGATGCTTGTTTATTCATTGAGTACAAGTTGTTTCAGGGCTTTTAATTTTGGTCCTTGGGGTAATTAAAATAGTTGTGCTTTGGAATCATTTATTTCCTTCCAAATTCTGATAGTTCTGTTGGTGCATAACGTGTTGTTATCATCAATCTGTTTCTGAATTGGACCTCGAGTATTGAGTAAAATAATCATCCTCAAGGAGTGAAGGTTGCACCTGGTTGCCTTGTTATGTTGTTGGCTTGACAAAAGACTCAAAATATTGGAGAATTTGCCATATTTTGCCATGCAACTGTTGTTGCCTCCCACTTCCATTTGTCCATAGTGAACAAAAGAAAGTTTGTCCCTGCTGTTTTAGTGACTCTATATTTTACATCTAGGTGTTGTGAGAATACACACTAAGTGCTGGTCTTGAAGACGGATGTTGAATGTTGGAAACATTCATAACCGTCACTGTTTCGATTCATTCATAAATAAATTGCAGTGCTACTAGTCTACTACAATAACTTGAACCCCAGTTATCATCAATATTTTGTTCAAAAACTTAGGCAAATTTTATTTTACAGCGTACTCCGGGATTGTTTTGTACACTGGGGTTAGTGAATTGACTGGTCCCAAAATCTTAGTTCAGTTGTAGGGATAGTGTTTACATCCTCGTAACCTTGTTTATGTATCTGCATAGCATATCTCAGATTGGTGAATCCTGCTTGGCCCACTGGCATGCTTCTGAAGCATTGGATTAATCTAATCCTGGTCTGAGGACACAAGGGCACTGCTAGATTTTATGTTTTCCCCTAGGGAAAATGGGGTTGTCAAGTAAAGTAGTGAATAATGCGTGGGCACTTCATCCATTCTAAAACGTTTGTCTCGGAAAGTAACTTTATGAGGGGTCCTTAGGTAAACCTGCATTGTAAACTGTAATTAGTGGATGTGCTTGCTGCATTTTGGATGTTATTGTCCTAGTTTGATGTGGGACGCATATCTCATATCGACGTCATGTGACCATCACTACCTCACTGGTTTATATACTGAGTCCATGTAAAATGTGCTTGTTTAATCATGCCCTTTGATTTCTGGCTGTGTGCTTCGTAAGATAACGATGTTAGATGTCATATATCGATACATTGCTCTTGTGGCTTATGTTTTTCCGAAGCACGACATGGACATGCTTCGGCAAATTTCATTGGGAAGGAAAGCAATTGAGAAGTGAAAATCTGACAATTGGGGATTGTTTGGTGACAAATGACAACCGAAGTGGTTTTGAGACGTCCCGAAATGACTTCAATTTTTAATCGAAGTAGATACACTGAGTGGGACCCAACTGTTGGCTTTTAGTTTCCCAAGACCCATTGGGCATCAAAAAGTTGCTTAGGGAAGAGATAAGCCCAAGTCACAACCCTTGTGATGATGTTATCCGAAGATGACCCGACAATATAAAATTTTGCTCCTGTTGTTGCCTAAATTTGCTCCTATGTTGTATTCGTTCTTTTGTTTTGTTCCTGTCACTGTAATATTCCAGTAATGGCACATATTGATTTCGTTATGGCTACATAGGTTTTGGAGGGTGCACATATAAGTGCAGAAGAGTACGAGACGATGAAGGATCTCATAATACCACTCGGCCGAGTTCCCCAATTCTCCACACAGAGTGGTGGTTGATGAAACTCACAAGCATATATGTTATGAGACCAATGAACTAGCCAAAATGCTGATCGTGATTCAAATCGACGTGGAAGCTGGACATCGTCATCATTTTGCTAACGGGTGGTTGTTCGATCTTCGTCTAGTACTAAATCTTGTACAACTTCTGATGACTTCTGGATGTTGCAAGTAGTATATAGTTAGGGTCCTTAGGGATGATTTCCAATTTTGTGATTCTCTCTTCTGGGTTGGTTTTTTCCCTGTAGTTGGGGCAATTGGAAATAGAAACAGTACAAGAGATGCTGGGGCAATTGAACCAAAATCCCACCTTTTCTCTTGTGCCTGAAACCCTTCTAACTTCTTGTAGGATTTGTTACTTGTGTATTGTGAGATGTCTAGGAGTGAGTACCCACCTAGGATAAGGCTGAAGAGCCAAAGACAGGCAGGAAGTGGACCTACAATGTATGCTTATCTTGTTCTGGATACATATTGTTTGACTCTGAAATCATTTTGATTCTGTGTCCCTTATAATAGAGAAGCGACAGAGGAGCTGTGTTCGGGCTGGTTCCACATGCCGGTTATGGAAACCAACACACACCCGCCGTGTCTGATGGAATAGCTCAAGCACAGGATTCTCTGTTTTCGATATCCTTGTATCGTTTTCATGTACTCTCCGTACAGTGTTACGTGACTGTGTTCTGATATAGCATATTGAAACCTTGAAATATAATCGTTGTAAATCTATGATATCTGTGTACTTAGAGATAGGGCCTTAGGCTGCAGACAACTATGAGGGGTAAGTCATGCCTTAGGAAAGTTGAATAATTGTCTCCATTTATATGGTAAGTAGTTTTAAAACCAAACTCATGGGACATTAAAAGGAGATGGCCCATGCTTTTTGATTCCTTGCAATTGCTCATCAAACCTAAAATCTTTTTGTCCCACCTGAAGTGGAGATCGACACATCATGATTCATGAGTTTGAGATGCCGTGCAAATTGCACTTTGTAGGTTTTAAGCTATTATGTGCAAAGTGATTTTCATGCTCCTCTTTTTACCGTCTCACTCCTTTTTCTTATTTTATGTATGTGAAATTACTACGCTATTCCTCGGTTTGTGAAAAATTGAACTAATGAAAAGTTAAAATGGTAATTTTACGTGAATAGAAACAAGAAAATGAGTGGATGAAAAAAAGGGTAGTGCAAAAATCACTACCCCATTACATATTATACTAAACTATTTTGTATGGGTTTTGTGTGTTGTGTCGTAATCCATATTAATTATTTAAAAACATTTGATGGATTCTACCTGTACAAATGATCGGTTGATAGCAAAAATAAAGGAGTTTTTGGTAAAGGGTGGAATTTATCTTTGTGCCAAATGTTTATTTTTGCCTTTCTTGATGATTGGTGAGGATTTGTTGTGGACCTTTGTCACTTCATAGTAATTGACAGGGACTTGCACATTATCCTACTATTTTTTCATCTGTTTGACTGTGCATATATACTACGGAGTATACTACTATTGATTTCAGTAGGCCAATATGAGAAACGATTTCTATCCAATTGTTTTTTAGAGGAGTGACGTCTGGGACAACTCATACACACCTCAATGAATTTACGATCGTAAAATTAATGATCAAGTAAATCTCTGGCGGCTTGGCTGCAATAGTGTCTCGCTGCAGTGGAAGTAGAATTTTGCGACCGAACTTGTTGCCATGCTCTCATTCGACGAACCCCTATTGTTAAAGTGATAAATATCAGCTGCATTATTTTGATAATGATGTTATAAGAGCCAGTTATGATGATGGTGGGGTGGGCTTTATAGTCATTGAGCTGCAAAAGTCAGTTTGTGGTTGTGGAATATTTGCAGGTTGCCAATTGAACATGAAAAAAAAAGGATATGGACGCTCCTATCCTCATTCTGAGAGCCTATTTTTTCAAAACACAAAAAGTGTTTTTCTAGGTGATTATTGATTACTCTTTTTACCTCAATATTTAGAGGAAATTTAATTCTGAATTTCCGTTTGACTGAAAAAATAAGAAGAAATTTAATTCTGCAAATCAATTTGGCTACACTCTGTTCATACTAGTACTCCGTAATATTTTAGTTTCATTCATATTTAGAATGAATTTATAGTTGTTTTCTTTATTTTTGTTTTAATTGGCAATGTTAGTAAAAACGACAGGCTCGACAACAACGATATAGCTAATCTAACTACTTAAATTTTTTGAGCAAATAAATATTTAAGTTACGGAGTATGTTTCTACAATTTTTTGGTAATTTAATAAATAAACAATGAGCTCTCTTTCAATTATTTCAGATTGATCGAAACAAATAGATGTAGAAAAGAAATCGAATTGGGTGCTCTGTACATGCATCGATGACGAATGTAGCGAAATGCTATACTTGTTGTGAATTGCAAAATTTTATCAACCATCAAGTCTTTTGGACTATTAGCATGTTATCCCCGCATCTAAAAAATTTAAACTTTTTTTCCCTGCAAATTACTAAAATATCAATGAGTTTCTTTTATGAGTAAAATAGTTTGAATTTTTGGGAAAATATTTTTTTTAGCGAACAATCTTTTTAGACGAAGGGGGTATTAAAGTGGGTTAGAGGTTAGACTAGTCCAAATTCTTTTGTTGGTTTAAGCATTTTAAGAGTTAGGTGCGGTAAGATTTCTAAAATCACCTAATCCACTTAATATTACAGGGTAGGTTTCACACTTGTTTTTTTTTAAAATTTGTTATTGATAATCAGATATTCGGGCCAGCTTGTGCGCAACTTAAATAGTTTTGGATTAACCACCGACGAATCCTTCAGTGACTTCAATGTTTAAATTATTTGACCTCCGTAAATTCAAACACGCAAACAAACATTTATTTGCTTCGGCCAAACCCTTCAGAATTGTTTTTACATATACTTGCACTTTTTAATAGTTCGAATTATTATGAAGTTACACATCGCTTTCAACTTCAATCCTGATTAAGACCTTTAGTTATAATGGTAAAGAAAAGGTGAGCAGTCATGAAAAATGAGTCTGAAAATCACTTAAACTAAAATGTAGAAATCCAAGAGTGAAAAATTACCTTTGAAAATCACTCATTTACTATAAGAGACGCACTCCAAGAAAAATCGAGTGAAAAATCATTTCTCAAAAGAAATTTACAAGGTGTACACCTTTCTCTGCCTTTGACACCACAATGCATGCATTTGTAACACAGATTCATTAGGAAAAGTAAATTAAAGTTATTTGTAGGAAGAGACTTTCAATGCTCCTACATAATCTAGATTTGATTTGGAAAAAAAATAAACACAACCAAAAGCAAATTTGTGGTCAAGTGCCTTTATGGGGAGAAGAGAGCAGTGCACATTGATGAAAAATTTCAAAAAAGTTGGCGAGTAATGGGGTGTGTCTACTTTGAATGGTCAAATAAAGATAAAGAACTTCTTACAGCTTACGAGACCGTTTCTTTACTTTCTTTAATCAAGAAAAACACCAAGAAAACAAAGAAATAGAAAAACCCATCTCTCTCTCTCTCTCTCTCTCTCTCTCTCTCTTATTAGGTTCTCTTTTTTCTCTCTCTACGGCCATGGTCTCCTCTACGCCGCAGATTCTCCCAGCGCCAGATCGGTGAGGGCTTTTTTTCGCGACCTGGGTGGTGGGTTTTTCTTCGATCGGTGCGTTTTCTCTTCTTCTTGTTCTGTTTCTTGATGGTTTGGCTATGTTGGTTGGAAATGTTAATTTTTTTGTATTTCATATTTCTTTCTAATTTGGGGGTGTGGTGGGTTTTGGTGATCTGGGTGTGTAGATCGTTGTCTGGGTTGTTTCCTGATCATCTTTTGGTGTATTGATTTCGTTTCCTTTTTGGGTCTTGTAAGGTACAAGATCTTCTTGTGTTCATCTGTTTTTGTTGTCTCTATTTATATCTTTCCTTCTTTTTTTTATTTTATCAAGAAGTTGTGTGTAGTCATTCACATGCCATTCATATGCTTTGTCTTTGTTGTTTCCTTTTTGTTAAGTTGTTTATGTTCTTTCTTTCCATTTTGATGCTAGAAAAATAATTCCTTTATCTCTCTCTCTCTCAAACATCAGATACAAACAGATCCTTGGTTAATTTTCAGTTAGTACTTTTTTCTTTGCCCTTCTATGGTTGTTTCCCTTTTTACTTGTTAAGATCCGCTGGAATTGTTAGAAAGGGCTTTTAGGTCCACTGTCAAGAGTACCAAAGGCTACCTCTGTGATGGACCCTTTGGATTGGGGATGGATCTAAAATTGTGGGTACATACTTTTAGTTAATTGCACAGAATATATAGAAGGAGAAGTGAAAGAGTATTGGACGCTTGCTCGAAGAAATCAAAATTTTGTTCGGTCCAACTCGATTACAAGACTAGGAACTCCTAATGTTCTTACCTTCTTGCCCTTTTAGATTCATACATTTTCTTGTCAATACTATTTAGTTCCAACCATGTGGCTAGGTTCGGAAAGAACTGTCAGTGTAATACAGCTATGATTTCCTCATGTTATAAGTCTAAATGTCGTCTATTGTTTGTTCAGTTAAGTTTCGATGACGTGTCCACAGCATTCATTGGGAGTGAAAAAATGGCCTTACAATCGTAATTAATGTGACCTCATGGGTTTAGATGTGGTTTGTTTCCCATTGGAACTGTATGTAGCCTGGATTTACTGATATTGGTGTGAATTCAGCAGGTTTATGATTGGTTTACAGAAGTAAAACATTGAGCGGACATTCATCTTAGACTCTTAGCTAATGGCTTCAGTGGGTGTAGCACCTGCTTCTGGATTGAGAGAATCCCAAATGGTTGGTGTTGATAGGTTGCCTGAAGAGATGAATGACATGAAAATTAGAGATGATAAGGTACATAGTTTCTGTTCTGTACTATTTTTCTTCTCTCTCTCTCTCTCTCTCTCTCTCTCTCTCTAGTCCATGAGTCTGTTTTATTTGTTGTTTGATCATTCTGCACGATTTAACATAGGCTGTTTTGATTTATAGGAAATGGAGGCCACAGTGGTTGATGGAAATGGAACAGAGACAGGACATATAATAGTGACAACTATTGGCGGTCGGAATGGCCAGCCGAAGCAGGTATTGTGCGGTAGCATACTACAATCTGATGGCAAATGCATAGTGTTGCTATTAAGTGACATAGCAGTTGTGGCACTACTCACTACTCACACTTATTTCCATTCAGTCCTCCAGTACTTCTTAGTGTCTTTTCAGACACTAAGGTGAGAAACCATCAGTGGAACTTGAAATTATGTATTCATTTGTCAAGTAACCTGACTTTAGATTTTCCTATATCCCTAGGACAGAAGAAAAATTATGTTACTAAGCTTCCGTTTATATACTTATTACTTAGACAAATTCTCCTACTTTCACATGCATCAAAAAGTATTTGTTCTACTATGACGAAATAGGTTGAATTAGATGTAACATACGTCTTAGACCGGATTATATTCTTTGGGTTAAGGTACAGATGTGGCCCAACAACTTGTTGGTGTGCGACATGATCGTGTAATATCTCCACATTATTCTTTAATATCTTGAACGTCGGGTCTGGATCTGATCTTCCCCTCCTCAGACCCTGTTATATGGGGTTTAAACTGGGTGTATTTCTATGCTCTTAATTGTTTTGTAACTTTCGGCCCTATCCTCTTCGGTTTCATTGGTTCATTTTGTTTTGCCTGCACTGAGTTTCATCTGTTAATTATTTCCAGACAATTAGCTATATGGCTGAGCGCATAGTTGGACAGGGATCATTCGGAGTTGTGTTCCAAGTAAGATTGCATTCTGTTTAACTTTGAAAGTTGCGGTATATGTTTTCTAAACAACAATAAGTTGCTCTGGTTTATGCTGATAATCTTTGTTTATTTAGGCAAAATGCTTAGAGACAGGCGAAAGTGTAGCTATAAAGAAGGTTCTTCAAGACAAAAGATACAAGAACAGAGAGTTGCAAACCATGCGTCTTCTCGACCATCCCAATGTTGTGTCTTTGAAGCATTGTTTCTTTTCTACCACGGAGAAGGATGAACTTTATCTGAATTTGGTACTTGAGTATGTTCCTGAGACTGTTCATCGTGTAATCAAGCACTACAATAAGTTGACCCAAAGGATGCCGCTGATATACGTAAAGCTGTACACATATCAGGTATGGTGTCAGCCCAGTTTTTGTTTAATGAAGTGGCTCTGCGGTGTTTCTTTGTATTTGGACTTTGATTCGTCTGTTTATTTTTTCCCCAATTGTATACATAGTCCCTGCAAGCTCGTTCACGCAAATATCGAGGAATATACTACACTGCCCATCCCTCACCTCACATTTTGACACTAGCCTGGCATCTCTCTGGTGATTTTGTGTTTATGCTTGTATATATTGACATTCCAAGTGAGGCAAACATGTTTTAGAATCTCGTGTACTGTGAACACATTTTCTAGACAACTCAAATGCTACTTGGCAAGAAGAAACTGACTTGAATGTTGGGATAGATCCTATTATTATTTTTGAGGGTTGTCTTGGTAAATTCTTGTTTTCTTTAGCTATTGAAGAGTTATTAGTACTTTTGGCAGCATTTCTTTACTTTTCTCCTCTTCACTTGTACTCCAACACGCACAAGCCCCCCCCCCCCCCCCCC
>BPLS01031863.1:0-17218 GCA_019656275.1 Rhododendron kiyosumense | reverse complement strand
CTCTCTCTCTCTCTCTCTCTCTCTCTCTCTCTCTCTCTCTCTCTCTCTCCACAAGACCTTGTAAATTGGAAAATAGTGGATCAACTGGGTAGGCTAGGGATTTACAAAAGTTAAAGGGCCGGTGCACGGCTGTTTTTATCTCCACAGTCACCATCCACCACATTCTTAGAGCAAACACTTGGATAAGTAATTAAGAATGACGAACACATCAACAAGCAGTAAATTGGAGATCTAAAACGAGCCGAGTCAATCCAAGTAGTAACTCATCCAAACTTTGACTCACGGGAGCATATCTGTAATCGAGCTTCAATGGATTAGAAGGTAGACAGGGTTCTAGAGTTATTCGAGCATTGATGAGCTTCGAAGTGCACTCATTTTATGCTGCAAACGAGCTGGGTCGAGTTAAGAAATAACTTGTTCAAACCCAGACTTATTTATTGGCATACGTGAAAAAAGAGCTGCAGTAGACGAGACTAGAATATAGACAAGGTTACAGAGTCGTTCGATCATTAACGAGCTTCAAATAAAGTCAAAGAGTTTAAACGATGAGAAGGACACCATTGTCACCACATCTGTGCTGCAAACCTTGCGACATTAACCATAAGGAGGACATACTAGCCAAGATCCCAAAACAAAAATGTTTCAACAATGGCCAAATAGACTCTCTTCATCTCTTGCATAAGTAACGCTGTTTGCAGTCCAGAGGGAAAAGGCTCGGAAAACCAGCTTTTAAATAGTTACGAACAAGGCAACCACTCTGATTTTTGTGTTTAGCGACGAGATATACTAAGCCATCATCCAGACCGGATAAGTTCCCGACAGTACCATATATCCTGCAAACCTCAGCAGTTCTGTTACGGATGTGCGTTATTTAGAGTACATACCCGCATGCTCCAGTAGGAGCGTAATGGCCGGATAAGTTCTTTTAACTCTGACAGAAAACCTTATATGAAGTGAAGCCGCCATCAAATGCAGTAAACAGCAAGAGTTGATGGAAGCAGGACGAAGTGAGAAACAGGACTGATATTGTGAACAAATAAGAAGACTTGGTAATGGAGGTAGCTATGGGGGAAGCAGTTTTTGTTCAATTATTCTCCCGCCTACAAAACGGTGCTTCAAACCTCTAAAAGAGCTTGTCCCACATTGATTAGTTAATACTTATTTACCTCCCAAACTAGTATACAAGCTTCGGTAGCCTTTCCACGCATTGCTAACTAGTTCTGAGTTAGATGCTTTAACACGTTATCAGAGCTAGACTTTGGATAAGATTCTCTGTTGCACCGTTGTTTGTACCTTACGCCCTTGTTTTTGTGTGATCCTTATATTACTAATCAATCATTCACCGCTCCACAGGCGAGCCGCGGATGAACACGCGGAGGTGGATTACTGTCTTAGAGCTTGCCCACATGGATGAAATATTAGTACATCCCAAATTTGTACCAAAAAAAGAAATATTACCGCCCAAACTAGGATATGAGTGTGGGTGGCTTCTCCGATCATTGCCAATTAGTTTTGAGTTGGATGTTCAACAATACCCTTGTCTTTTGTGAGTACATAGCAAATCCTACAGGCTACACTAGCCTAGCCGTATGGGGTGGGGATAGTGGGAGTCGAACCCACCATCTGATAGATGGAGGAGTTCCAAGGGGAGCAAGCTCAACCACTGAGCTATTCCTCAACATCTTTAACAAAACCTTTAGAAAATACGAGAGATGCATGCGCCGCGACACATGCATTTCCCCTTCACTGCTTCACATAATTTTAATTGAGTATATAAAATGAGAGATGCATGTGCCACAACAAATGCAGGCCCCCTCAACATATTATTAACTGTTTATTACCAAAACCACTCCACAAACACACAAATGACCACATGCACAATCCCCCTAACATGGCTGATATTGATACAGGTAGATACAATTCCAGACACTATAGTGCAGAAGCCGATAGTAGAATACTAGTTGACAGACGCAAGTACCTCCAACAACGAAGCGGCAAATTGCATTTGGGTCTCCTCATTTATTGCTAAGAAGAGGGGAACATGTACAAAGAGTGATGCGATTCCATTCTGCTCTGCAAATCGGAGCGAATGGTAATACACATAGTTGCAAACAAAACGGCCAGCATCGTCAGAGGCCATCACATCATAACCCATCTTTGCTAAGGTCTTTGTAATTTCCTGAACAGGAAGACTAGTCTGCATACAGCATAAACAAGAACATAAAGAATCAATGAATTGGACGAAATAGAAAAATTTGAATAGGCTGAACCAAGAACACTTTGTGGTCAAAGCCTCAAATATTATGGCTGTTCCTCTCAATTATGGAAATACCTAGTGCTAATTTGCGATGTGTTATCTGGGAAACACAGAAAATGTAACAGCATAAAGCTTAACCGGAAAAAGAAATTTTGTATGTTGAAGGCATTTTTAGATTTTCATGTTGCAAATACTCAAAGGATAGCCAGTAATTTTACAATGCATGAATAAAATTCCAAGTGTGCAGTCTGGGCAACGCCTTACACATTAAAGCATCCACCTTAGAGTGAAAAAAGGTATTTCCCTGGTATATTACCATAAGTAAATTGAAATTTCACAGAAGCAGCATGATTCGTATGTAGATGAATAGATAGAAGAACAAAAAACAAATTTACAGAACAATCCACTTCGGTTCATATGTTGCCTGAAGTCGACAGGGCTCAAATCCAATCACCACTCTCTCTCTCTCTCTCTCTCTCTCTCTCTCACATGCATTAGAGAGCCACCAAAGCTGAAAGTAAGGATTTTTAATAAGAAAATGGTAGAATGAGGCTTTATAACATATGCTAGTGGCTAGAAATCTGAGGCTTTACAACAAATGCCTGATATTTGTGGTTGTTTTGGGTCTAAAATTTAAGAGTTATAACTTGGAAGACTCTTTATGCCAAAGGAAAATCTGAGAGTTCTGGACAGGAGGGACACAAGATTCCATATTCAATGCTATATCTAAGGTCCACAAGAAATCAATGGAAAATGTGAAACAGTTACGAATGAAAACAGTTCATGAACTCCATTTACCTCTCTTTTTCGGGAGATTCCACCATCTGCGGGGACAATAGCAACTTTCTGCAATAATAAAGTGAAGGTAGTCAAGTAAATCACGAAACCATAAATCTAAAGGGAGAATAGAGAATATCTTATCGAGTTATGTTGGACTCTGACCTGAGGTTTCCATCCCATCTCATCTGGACAACGAAAAGTAGCCTCGTTGACTGCTTGACTCTCAATAGCAAACCTTGTTGCTCCGCTGTTAACTCCAAAGTGTACCTGAACAAGATGGATGATGCAACATAGAGATCAGGTTTCTAATAGCACCCCAAGATCGATCAAGCAAGATGGCTGGACAGAATGATCTAATCAAGCAAGATGGCTGGACTCTGCGGGAAGTTAAGAAGGTTAGTGCCAATGGTACCAAAAAATACAGTGTTTGGTTCTTTCCTAATGAAACAAATAGAGATCAAAAGGAGTTACAAATGACTCACTCATCTAAGAATAGTCCTCGGTTTAGAATCTTTAGATCCTCAAATATACTCATGCATTCCCATAAGACAGTTCGCGATTCATAGTCTAATGTTTCTAGTGCAAAATACACAAAATTCAATCATCTTCATGCAGACAACAAGAATAAGATCAACTATGATTTCTAAGCAGTCATTCAGAAAAATATGAAAATGATCATCATAGGTTCAAAGAGTGGCTAGTCACGGGCTTCCTTCATGTGGGGGAGCCAGTCATGCATCATTTTCAACTTCCCGCAAGATATGTAACCAATTGAGCCTAGATCAACTGAGGGTAGCTCATTTGGGTGGAATCCTTGTACCTTACTAGGAGGTCAAGAGTTCGAGTCTTGCCATAGGCAAATACCCCTCCCCAGGCTACGACCTCCAATGTGCCAATGAAAACAAGAAGCCTTTTCAGTTCAACAGTCATGGGGATTTACCAACACTCTTTCGGGATACAGTCCCCACTCACAGCACAACAGTTTGTCATAGTACATGCCCTAACAGAGTAACATGTCATTTTGACATTTTGTCAGGAGAGAACCTGGAAATTGCAATCATACAATCTGCCAAAGGAACCTAATAGATTTACACAATTGATAACTGAGCAAAATTTACCCAAATAACTCTTCCTGAATTTGATGATTCAGAATCATTCTTGCCCAAAGAAGATTGCAACATCTGATACAACGGGCCGACTGCTCCTTGTCCTGCAGTATCAAGAATGCTGCAACTTCCGATTATCATCCCTTTGGGAATACCCTTTTTCTTCATATACTCTTTTAGATTAGTAACAATCGTCTCAGTTGGATTTTCTGAAACTCCATGGAACTTCTTAAAACCAGTCACATGGACCGTTACCGTGGGAGGCCCTTCGGATCCCATTTACCAACAAATTGGATGAGCTTATCGGGTTAAATCTTTGAAAGTGAAAATTAATAGCTGAATGCCTGCATCAAACAACAAGCAATAAGCTAACCCACCGAAAAACTCAATCACTAGGATGACAGGCATTACATCTTCTCCAACGAACTGTCATTTGAAATTAACAAAACATAAGACTATTACAGATCGTTTCTATTCCTTCATAGCGTACGTTAACTACTACGGTCTATTCCAAGAAGATCACAGATTCACAGCCAATAAGTTGGCAATCATTACACGTTGAACTACTACAAGATGGTATACATCTACAAGTTGGCAATCATTACACGTTGAACTACTACAAGATGGTATACATCTACTTTCCTATACTTCTGATTTTTATGATGACAGCACATAAGAAAGTTCTTGTAAACTGGCACCATATAATTTGGAGTTTCCAGAATGTGTTTCTGCATAACACTTTTCAAAAAGTTCCAATTTTTAACAGAAATACTTATCTCTTTCAAAAAAGGCTTATTTCAGTCCTATCAACTCCACAAGTGAGCGCTGGAATTGAACCCAGGATTAGTCGAGATGCGCATAAGCTTGCCCAGACACCTGAGTTATAAAAAAAGGTTTCTTTCACAGAAAAAATCCAGCAAACAAGTTTCGAAAGCTTGTTTCGGAACTGCAACCAAACAACTAACAAGGAGAAGAGTTGAGCATGCGAAAGAACTCAATTTACAACATGTTAAGATTAATTTGAGCATGAATATATTGTCAGAAATCAACCACAAAACGTGTCATAACAGATTAAATCTCCTTACACAATTGCCGATTACAAGAGGCAAGAAGAACGAAAACCCATCATCTGGATTAAGACTATAACCACAACCCAATTGAAATTGAACGCAGATAAACACTACCAAGAGAGACCCAACTGGAAATTTTGATAAAAAACCCAGAAATTTACCCAAAAAAGGACTGATAAATTCAGAAGCAAATGGTGCAGCCAAAGGAATTGCAAGAAGGGAAGAAAAAAATGGGTTTGCTCACCTGGAAATATGCAAACAAAGCCAAAAGAGACGAGGAGTGGCTCAACCACCAGTCCTACCTTTATAAAGCCACTTTAAAACTCATAATTGAGATAGATAAAACAAAGGAAAACAAAGGGAACTTGGATAGGAGAAGGGTCTCTTTCTCACGAATGGTATACCGGGTGCGGTGCCGTGGACGGTGTACATAAATGATGAGGAAAAAATTATCTCATGGTTTTGGACATGCTCCAGTATATTATCCCAGCCCACCTAGGCCACATGTGGAATTCGGTACTAACTAGTAAATGTACGGGCGGCTTTATTAGTGCTTGAGGGGTTGAAGCAACCTTCTGCATTCAAAAAATGTACTAAATTTTTTGAAAATTTTTCAATGCATACAATTTGATTTTTTTTAATTATTGTCTGCACTTTGTCATTCATGCATAGCAAATAAATTACTACTTATATTTAAGAAATAGTTTTGCATCGCAAAAAATTTCCTTTTCGAATTTGTAACCAGTGAACCGAAATTCTAGAGCCAGCCTAAATGTATGGATCTCGGATGATTATGTGGCGGAGGAGAATGTTGGAGCATCATTTGGCGGTGCCCTAAGAACACTGAATAATACTCACCGGTGGATTGCATGGAATCTTGGAACAGTAAAAAACTGCTCTTTTCTCTGTTTTTATCTAATCAACAATGATAATTATGATACAGCCACCCACATGTGGTGGCCACCCCGCGATGTGTGGAGTCCATTCCGAGCTCCACACGGATAATTCAAACTGTTCATGCTGTGTTTGATTTGTGTTTTGAAATTTTTTTTGAAAAATAGTAGGGATAATAAGTGGAGAGAGATAGAAAGAAAAATATTGAAAGTAGGAGGAATTTAGAAGGAATCAAGGGAGAATTTTTTTAAAAATTCTTTTTGAATTGTAAAGAGAACAAGGCATAAATAATTTCAAAAAAAATTTGAGCAGGGCCGTGAAAAATCAGCTTCAGAAATCGAAAAAAATGAAAAGATTGGATTTTTCGATTTTTCAAAAATGAGAATATTGGCGAGCACCTACATATATCGAATTGAGCTGATTTTTCGCAAACCCATTCAATTTTTTTTAAAAAATTATTAAACAACTCAAATTATTTGTGCGAAATCTGAAGTGAACTCTACACGGCGTGCAGTGGCCTTTGGTGCGGTGACTCTAGACTTAGGTTATTCAATAGTGTATGTACCTTTTCCTTTTGTTTTTTTTAATCTTACAGCAATTAATTTCTCCTTAGAGGAAAGTTTATTCGTTGCTGTCATTTTAATTTTGTTCAAATCACTTTTTGATTTCAATCATTCAGGGTTTTCAATGGTTGAGATCCTTTTTAAATCTAATCATCGATTACCAGATGGATAATTGAGATTTAACAAGACTTCTTTTAATCGAATTAGAGCATCCGCAATGGAAATAATCAAAATCAATAACCAAAATGTGTCACATAAGCATTTAATTATTCATTTAGTTCATAATTAAACTTAATAATCTCTACCTCTACATTGGTTATTTTTCATCCTTAACAAAAAAAAATCCCACAATACACAATGCACCTATGTCCAATCGCAAACGAATTCCAATCACGCAACCGACCACACCAAATTATTCGTCCTGATGAGACGATTCAAATGTAGGGTGTTTTTGAGTAATTGAGTTTTAAGTTTAGTTATTGGGTTTGGTTATTGATAAAAGTTGTTAAGTTTGGTTATTGAATGAGTGAAATTTGGTTATTTGCTAAAAAACTTGTAATTTTGCTTATTACAATGTGAAGTGTTTTTTGAGTATTGTTGTTAAATTTGCTTATTCACACCCATTTTCTTTACAATGGAGATGCTTTATAGGGTTGCAAACAGAGCAAACGAACCGCGCATGAGCTACTCGTGGCTCTGCTTGGTTTGGTTTGTTTAGAAAACAAGTTGAGCTTGAGTTCGAGTTTTAGACTCGTTTAGTAAAAGAGTCAAGGTCAACACCTAAAATTCAGCTCAGCTCTCAAATGCTCAGCTCGCATACAGTCTCCATTCATTTGAAGATGCTCATAAAAAAATTAACCGGGCTCAACTAATTTACAACCAAACCAAGCTAAGCATTAGATGTTTAGACCCTATTTGTAAATGAACCGATCTTAAACACTATGAAAATTGGCTCGACTCGTTTGCTTAATCTAACCGGTGAGAAACCGGGAAAAAAATACTACTAGTACGACAATTTATCCGACAGGGGGTGGGGGCGACCTCGGAAGTCGAAATGATGATGATCAAATACCCTCATCCCTTTCCTATGGGCTGTGGACCCATACAGACCCGCCCCTGTATTGTCAGAAAAACCCCAAACCTTTCGAACCAATTCCATCGGATACGGTGCCGGATTGATAATCCCTTGCTTAACGGGTTGAACATCAAAACCCCGAAGAACAGCTCATTTCCAAGAACGTTTTAATAGTCACATCCAATACAAATGTCATTGATTTCAGTTTCTTCTCCGTTGATACTCTCTCCACCCACATGGGTTTGTCGCCGGATCGATTCAAGGGTTTCTCTCTCTGCCACCCCAGTCCGTAGCTTCACGGTATTTGGTAGCCTTGGTTTATACTCCAATTCTTTAACTTTTTCTGTTTGGTTGATTAAGAAACTGCAATTGAAAGGAAATAAATTTGGAACGGAAAATGGATCAAAAAATCCTTGCTTTGATTTTTCTGCGGTTAAAGTACGTGTCTTTCAGGTTGATTTATTGCATTTTTTTTTTATAATTGTTTTCAGGTTGCGTTTCCATTACGAAGTTTGTCTGTAACTTAAGGTCTTTAGACAAATTGTTTTCGCGAAATGGGCTTTTAGTTGATGTACGCGAGGAGAATGAACTGGCTCAAAATCTGTGTTTTTTTTTTCCTTTAGCCCGTTTGAATAATAGGGAAAGCAGCCCAATTACCTAGTTAGTGGTCTGGTAAATATTTGAACTTGGCATTTCAATTTCAGGTTTAAGGATAAAAATGGAGACTTCATGTGATTGAGTAACTTGGCTGTGTTGGCACTTAATTTGCTTACTGATTCACCTCTGTATGCTTCCTTTGCAATTTTTTGTTCTTCCTAATTAGTTCTTGTTGGAGTTGGACAGTTTTTGCTTTCTTACTAATTTCTGCTTTTTGGTTTTATTGTCCCACAGTTTGATTTGAGAAATGCATGATTATTAAGGTAATGTAGGGTTGGACAATTGCAGTTTGTTTTTGTTCCTATTAAACTGGTGGCCCCTAGACAATAAGAAATAGTTTGCTCTGAATTGGTTTTATCTTGTAAGTTGGAAGGATTTGTTTGATGAATATCGAAAACACCTATCGCAGCTGTTTTCATGTTATGTTTTAAGCTTAAGTTATGTCTATAAACTCTTTAGCATTCATCCTTCAAACAAACTGGTGTCCGCAGATGTACCGAGTTTCTTCTAGTCTTACTTGTTCGTTACTGTTTTCAAGTCAGAAATGATTATGGTGATTACAGCTGGAAAGTGTTCTTAGTCAATACTATGGGTAGTTTGAACTAACTGCAGTTATTACCGGACAATTGAAGAGTGTTACGTTTGCTCTCTATAGGTAGCAGCAAAGAACTTGCCTTCGGCAATAGATGGCTGCAATGTGTTGTATGGGGGTGCCTGCAAGTTTTCTAGCTGGTTTTGTGGGTTCAAATTTTGGATACCTCGAAATCTGGACCTTGGGCGGGTCAGTAGAAAACGTGAACAGGGTAATGATTTTAGGAATGCACAAATTCAAGATGACGATCGCTCTGAGTGTGCGAAGTCAAATCTATCACACGAACAGCGTGTTTCTGAAGGAGCATCAGCAATCAGCTTGCCTAACGGTTAGTAATGATCTTATTTTGATGTCGTTCACTAGTATAGTCCATTTTACCAACATATTTTGGAAGAGGAAGATAAAGTTGGACTTGGGTAGATTTGGTTTCCATACTCAACTCAAAAAGAAAATCATCAGAATCTTGCTACAAAATTTTAGTCTGTGCTTTTCATTTTATTTAGAAACTGAAACAACTTCGGGAAACGGCAATGAAAGCCATAAAGTTCTCAGCAACCATATGGTGCTCGAGTGTTTTCTTTTTCCTATAAAAGTATTCTTTTTAATTGTTTCTTCATTGTAGTTTCTCATTCAAATACACTGATTTGGCATATATCGTGATTGGTTGAACTGCAGACTCAGCAGAGGGACTGAAAGACACAAGTTCGCAGCATGGGGAAACTTCTTTACCAAATGTTCAACCGTCAATTTCTACTGGAGTAGCAACTGCCATGGAGTCACCTTCATCTTTTTCTGCTGAAGGGGCACCAAAGACAACTCCGCTACATGGAGGAAGTTCTGACCCTAATGGTGAACTTAATATTTCCACAAGAACGGTAACAACAGTTGCTTCCCTGGAATCTCCTTCATCTTTGCCAAATATCTGGTCTTCCACTCTTGCTGCTTGGAAAGGTGGAGCACCCTCTCTTGGCATTGCTGTGATTGGCGCTACTGGTGAACTAGCACGGAATAAGATTTTCCCTGCGCTCTTTGCTTTGTACTACAGTGGCTTTCTTCCTGAGGTAATGTTCAATCAATTAATCTGCAGTCACTTTCTTAACTTGTTTGAAGGAAGAGTGTTTCACTTTCTATCTCCTGGTGGACTTTTATAAAGTTTACTTATTGGAGACATTAAATGTCTTGTGTGTCACCCCAACTAAAAGGGAAATGGTTCTTGGAATTTTCCTCACAATATTGAGGCTGGCCAAGTGGTCAAGGCATGAGACTTAGGAATTTGCTCTATCCTGAGTCTCAGGTTCCAAACCTCCTAGGTGCTATCAACTTTCAGTCCATAAGGGGCAAAGCCTCAGCTTTAACTGGGCCCCCTCTCATTTGGAGTGGTAGCCCAGTAGTAGGTACCATATACTCCATGCATTTGATTGGGGTTCAAACCTCACTAACTACAACTAACAATATTGACATTTGCCTAGGGAAAAAAAATGGGCCCCCTCCAGTGGACATGGAAGTAAATTTCGAATGTTGGATGTTAGGTGTAGAGCGGAACCCCTAATGGCTAATGAAGCGATAAATGTTTTCTCTCGGCATTTGGCAAGTCGTTCCGACATTGTTCATACTGAATCAAATGAACATTTTGCCTTTTCAAGTATCAGACGGCTAGACATTTTGGATTACAAGTTATCCATTCCAAGCCTTACTTTTGCTTTTCCATGGCTGCAGAATGTATCTTTTTTTGGATATTCGAGGAAGACTTTGACAGATGAAGATCTCAGATCCATGATAGCATCAACTCTTACTTGCCGCATTGATCATCAGTAGGTCTTTCTACCAAATACTACTTAGTTTCATGCTTGGCTACTGAGCCTAATTAGCAATTGAAGATGTAATTTTATTGGAAAAGTGTATAGAGTGGCATACTTTGTGCTTCTCAACGAAGACTAATACCCAAGAATGGAAAGCACTATGCAGGCAAAATTGTGGGGATAAAATGGATGCTTTTCTCAGTCGAACATACTACCTTAATGGAGGGTATGACAATAAAGAAGGGATGTCAAAACTCCATGCTCGAATGGAACTGATTGAGGTAAGCCGATATTCAGCCTATCATTGCTCCGTAAGTGTCCAAGTTGGATGCTTTTGTAGTTGATTTTTTAACAGCTTACATGCCTCAGGACGAGTCTAAAGCAAACAGAATATTTTACCTTTCTGTGCCACAAGAAGCACTTCTAGACGTTGCAACCTCTCTTGCTGTGAATGCCCAGACGAAGAAGGGCTGGAATCGTGTAATAATTGAGAAACCATTTGGTTTTAATCCAGTGTCTTCTCATCAGTTGACCCAATCTCTTCTTTCTACATTCCAGGAGGACCAACTATATAGGTGGGATGACACATTATTTGTATGGTATCCATGCACACAAAGAAGATTGCTTTTTTTATTCTTGAAATTTGTTTCAGGATAGATCATCTTCTGGGAAGGAACATCATTGAAAACCTTACCGTTCTCAGATTCTCTAATCTTGTTTTTCAGCCATTGTGGAACCGAACATACGTACGCAATATACAGGTAACAATCATTTTGATAAATGAGCTTTCCCCTGTTGTTTTGAGGAATACATGTAGCCATGAAGGCATTTTTATGGTTCGCTGGACTTGTTCGCAGATCATTTTGTCCGAAGACCTGGCTGTGCAGATGCAAGGAAGGTAATCACAATAGTAATTCTTGTGTTATCTACTTATCAAAAAAAAAAAAAAAGAAATCTTGTGTTAAATATATCAATGATATTTATTGGTTAAATAACACTCTCGTAATTTCAAATATATTTGGGAAGGTATTCTGCTGAATATGGAATTATTGGGGATATCATACAGAGTCATATACTCCAGACAATTGCATTGCTTGCTATGGAGCCACCAATAAGTCTTGATGGCGAAGATATACGAAATGAAAAGGTACACTACGCTTTCTTCAATCACTATCTCAAAGGACCACAATGTCACTTTGGTCTTGACAAGAAGCTTCTGTTCAGGCCAAGGTTTTGAGATCGATCCGTAAACTGGAACCTAGTGACGTCATTCTTGGTCAGTATAAAGCTAGCTCAGAGGACAAGGTTCATACTTATTTGGATACTCTGACACCCACATTCTTTGCTGCGGCTTTGTTTATTGACAATGCACGGTGGGATGGCGTGCCTTTTCTAATCAAAGCTGGAATGGGACTGATCAAACATAGGTGGGACTGGGATCTGTACTGATCCTGTCATTGTATTACTTGTGGTATACTTGGGTGATTCAACTGCTTGACTGCTCGTTTATCAGTTTCTAGTGCATGACTTAAAGTTCTGGTAATGTCTTGTCATCAATCCCATTTACCTGTGAAAGTAGGTTTGCTGGTAATTTTTTCTCAAAATCTGGACTTCACCCGCAAAGAATGTTACATCTTGGCTCTGCCAGTGATTTGGACTGTTGGTAATGCGATACCCACCTATACACCTTATCGTGGCTTAAGAAATTGGATAATCAAATACCCATGTTGATTTTTGTTTTTGCTTCCCCCTCCCTTCTTATTTTCCTACTAAATGTTTAAACTTCTTATCCACTCCTATGTTTACGAGGTTGTGCAGGCACCGATGTTTTTTTTTTTTGATCGGCTGCAGGCACCAATGTTGTAGTGCTATAATGCACTTGGCAACTTCATTGTGTTTGACATTTGAGTTCTTTAGGATCGGATTGTTCCTTTATTGAGAAATTACAATTTGGCATTGTATTTTCCTTCCGGGAAATGATTTTCACACCCCCTTTTTCGATAGATGCAGTCCAATTTTTTGCCTTTTAGTGTAATTTTATGCGTAATTTTTTCACAAGACAAGAAAAGGAGTGCATTTATCAAAAAAGAGAGTGCAAAAATCATTACCCTTAGCTTAATGCTATAATAAAGTTCAAGTCAATGACAACAATAGCTACTCGTTGTAGCTTTGAAGATGATGTTTTTTTTTTTTTGGTAACTAGCTTTGAAGATGATGTTGTATGCGATTAAATGAGTTAACCAAAAATGAACTGGAAGCTGGTTATTTAGCATCTGCCACTGCTTTATTCCCATTTTTTATATCTTAATAGTTTAGTTTAAGCTTGTACTTTTTCCACTATACTGAGTTCTCATTAGCTTCATTATGCAGAGTGGAGATACGCATACAGTTCCGTCATGTTCCTGGCAACCTTTATCGTGACCGAATCGGCCATAACAGTGATCTTGCAACTAATGAACTGATTTTATGTGATGTGCCTGATGAAGCCATCCTAGTCAGAGTTAACAATAAGATTCCAGGACTAAGTTTGCAGTTGGATGCTTCTCAACTGAATTTGCTGTATAAGGATAAGTAAGATTCTACTCTCTCTAGATCTTTTGATGTTGAACTTTTCAAAGACACAAGGAGGGTTAACTGTTGGAGAATAAATAGAGATAGCAACTCCATTTTATTGGAAAAATAAGTGCACAAGTAGGATCATTTACGAGGGGTTCCAACTACCTTCAAATTACGATGTCATATCTATCGATCTAAAGCTCCCAAATCCGTAGTTGAAATTTTGGCCTACAAAAGGAAAAATAATGGAAGGTTAAACTTCTCGAAGAACTCATGCCAAATAAATTAATTTCAAATTCGTAACTGAAATGCAAACTTTTTACATGCCTTGTCATTATGTTTATCATATACAGGTACACTGCAGAGATACCTGATTCATATGAGCATCTTCTTCTTGATGTCATTGATGGAGACAACCATCTGTTCATGCGAAGTGATGAGCTTGCTGCTGCCTGGAACATTCTGTCTCCAGTTTTGCAAGAGATAGACAAGAAAAATATAGTGCCAGAGCTGTATGAGTTGGGTGGTAGGGGTCCCGTTGGAGCCTTCTATCTCTGGGCGAAACATGGTGTTCGCTGGGTTGAGGACTATTGAGCCCCTCTCTCTCTCTCTCTCTCACGCGCGCGCGCATGCGTTAGCTTCCTGATTGTGATTTGGATACAAGTTTTTTTTTGATAATATTTGGATACAAGTTATCAGTAAGTAATTAGTGTTCCAATATGTACCGTGGGGATGGAGTGCGTCTCCTTCATTTGAAGATTCGCATTTTTGCTCTCTGCCAGGATGTTTTTGTACTCAATATGTTACTACTAGAGAATGTTTTCAAAACCGACCATGGATTTGCCTTTTACCGCATACCCATTTGCAGGAAATGTACCTTATCTTCAGATTGTAAGAAATTTTCTCATCTGACCTCTTCAATGGTTGCTCGTCTACAGTGAAAATGAAGTTTTGTTGTGATGGTATCTGTACGCTTTAGGTCGCCCAGCTTTCGCATGCTTGGCTACTTAGCCCGATTTTGCTTCAATATTGTTCTCTTTGTTTTGTTGATTTCTTCATTTTCTGAGAACATTGAAAACTAGTTTTACCTAACCATTGAGAATCAATACCTACCAATACAAGGGAGGAAAAACAAACTGTTTTTACTTAACACGCCCCCCCCCCCCCCCCCCCCCCAAAAAAAAAAAAAACTGTTTCGTAAATTTATTTTCCTGGACTTTTTCTTTCGAAAAGACCCACTTTGGGATACCCCTAAACTAATAAGGTTGATGTTATGGTGTTCCCGATTATTTTGGAGACACTGTAATTTTTGGCATAATTTCACTATTATGGGCATAACTAAAATCCACTACAAGCATAACCGAATCCAAATAAAGTATAACCAAGGAATATTCAAAAAACTAAAGCATAACAAAATCCAACCAAGGTATAACAAATAAGTTATGCCTTATTATGGTTCTGTTATGTTCATAATGGTTTTGGCTATGCTCATAATATGTTTTGGTTATATTCATAATGGTTTTGTTATGTTAAAAGTTATGATGTCCCCAAAATGACGGGGGACACCAAAGTCATTCCCAACTAATGAACTATGAAAATGATGAGCTTTAAACTTTTTCATTGGTTTTTTTCCAGAAACACAAAAATGGAAGCGAAAAAAGGAAAGCAAGAAACCCATTTTTAGTTTAGTTTTAGTTTAGTTTTTTAATCATTATCCTACTTTTTCTCCAATCATTATCCTATTTTTTCAATTATTACTTTCTCATATTTCTCTATCTCTTTCCAATTATTATCTCTCTCTTTAATTATTATTATATTTTTCTCTTCACCCACTATTAAAACTAAATTAAACTAAACTACCAACCAAATAATGCCATAAAACACGGAGTTTGGAACCGAACTCATAGGACCCATCCGAAGATTTTTCAATTTACGCAATGACAGGGTATTTCAATTTACGCAACAATCACGGAGAGGAGGGTTTCTGGTGCCAAATTAGTTTCATGTTGATTCAGACCCTGGACGATCCAATTAGTACTCTTGTTTTGGCTCTAAAATCACATCATCACAGTTATTTCCATGAATAAATCCAAGCTTTGTTGGCCGTTTCTTCAAGCCACGAGTATTCTTATTCTTGCCAACACTCCAAGTCAGGAGCCTGTTTACTCCAAGTCGCAGAGCCAGTTTTCTGCACCGGAATTTGGATGTATTATTCTTGTATCGGTACAAGTTCAATCGCCTGCGCCAAAATTTGGGTTTGTTCTCGTTTCGGTGCATTTTCAATCACAGAATCGCGTGAGAATCTTTAAACGCAAGAATTCGGAAACATGATCACGTAGCTGAAAATGCACACCCAACCCTAGTACAGAGTACATGCACCCCAAGTCACCCAACCTAACAGTCACACCAGCCAAGCCATTCAAAGGCATGGTTACAAGGTAAAAATCTAAAAGCAAAAATACCTAAGCTTGATCTTCATACGAACCATCACACAAAGGGTAAATACTGAATTTTTTTTTTCTCTTGGTAATCAATTAGTTGAGTTCATCTTTTACCACATCCCTTCGCGGTCATTCAGAACAAAGTGAGACTAAAAAAAAACCATCTTTTATCTCTCCAAGGAGGCTTTTCGATCGCCAAAAAGCT
This sequence comes from Rhododendron kiyosumense, assembly GCA_019656275.1. Taxonomy (NCBI): domain Eukaryota; kingdom Viridiplantae; phylum Streptophyta; class Magnoliopsida; order Ericales; family Ericaceae; genus Rhododendron; species Rhododendron kiyosumense. The sequence goes on along the minus strand of BPLS01031863.1, from coordinate 1,223 downwards.
AGATTACACAAAAATGCATCGAGATAGTTAACAAGAGCCTCATCACTTACGTTACGGAGGTTGCTTAAATTAAAAGGGTAATGGCGTCACAATGTTAGGTGACTGATGACATGACTCATACCTCATGAGACTCGTGAGGCAGAAAAAATATTAGAAAAAGTTTGATTCTTTTCTCACACTGCCCCTGCCTGCTGCTTCTGTTCTTGTACCCAAAATAGGCCCCTCTTTGTTGGTTGGTGGTTGGGCCAAACTAATAAGCCAGGCTCTTTTTTTTTTTCTTATTAAAAAAATTGCATTAATTAATTTTTTTATCAACTTTTTGTGGATTATTGATTCGTCATGACGAGAGTAATCTAAAAAGTAAAAAATTACGATCGAAATCCAATTTGTTTTATGAAAGACAAAAACAAACTTATAAGACAATTTTTTTTGCCTTCATTCAAAAAAAAGTTGCGTTTTGGTTGTAATTTTTTACTTTTTAAATTCCTCTCGTTATGACGAAGCAATAATACACAAAAAAATTGATACAAAACTAACAAATACGGAAAAAAATTGAATATGGATAAAAAATTAAACCATTTGGCTTATTCAGCCAAAATAGGCAAGTCAAGTCACTCATCCACCTTCCCACCTCACACGGCCCATTCCATTATTGTTTTCCAATCCCATGAACTAGTCATTCATTCATTCCCTATGTCAGTGTATCACCTACTTGATACTTTAATTCTTTCACGTGGTCATCACTCTCCCCATCTCTATATAGAGTCACATATAATTTAGCAGTTCACCAATCACATTACACTCATATTTATATTATATACATATATATATAATGGATGGAAAAAGTAAGAAGAGGAAAATGGAGAAAGAGGAAGAAGATGAGGAAGAGAAGATGGAGAAGTTCTTTGCTTTGTTAAGAGATACGCGAGAAGTGCGCGATCTGATGATGGGAGCGGTGAACAAATCGCACGAGGAAAAAGGGAAGAAAGGTGAGGGAGAGAAGCCGTCGTTCCAACCGGAGGATTTCATGGAGGGTGCTAATCATGATCGCCAGTCTAAAGGTACTACTCAGCCAAACTTATTACCTGGTTCTTCCAAGAGAGAAGATGAAGCTAAACAAGAAGATAAACGGGAAGGAAGTGGCAGTGATGGCTTAAATCTCAAACTTTCTTTGTAATGAGAGAGAGAGAGAGAGAGAGAGAGAGAGAGAGAGAGAGAGAGAG
>BPLS01031862.1:0-10165 GCA_019656275.1 Rhododendron kiyosumense | reverse complement strand
GTTTGGTTTTTGTTTTGTTCATGCCCTTGAGGAGGCTTGAGAGTTGTGTTGGAAAAAATTTGCCGCTGCAATCTGTACCGTTGACGAAATCTCCACCAAACCTGTAATACGCTTCGAGCCACGACTATGTCGCTTTCCTAAAGACAGTATTTGCCCCCACCAGTTGGTATGCAAAGGGTTACAGCAAATCTGCCTTCAAGATAAATCGAAGCCCGAACTCGAAGTTCTTTCCGTTTTCGTTTGCACTAACGAAACGGACAGAATACCTGCCTGAACGAATATAAGAACCGAGAATCACTGTGTTCTATTTTCTGCAGCAAAACAGAACGCAGAATGAATGCTAGAAAAACATAGAGAGAGATGTGGGAGAAATTCGGATTTTCTGTATGTACTGGATTCTGACAAGTAGTGGTCTATTTATAGGCCACTACGCACCCATTAAGAATGGGTACGCACCCGATCCAATCTGACCGTTGGATCGGATCCTATGGTCTAGATCGATTAGTCACACCGAACCGGTGTACTGTTTCACTCACACCCAATCGGATTTAATCCAATCCGTTGGATCGTGCCCGTTCGCGATCGATGGCTGAGATCGCAACTCTACGAACCAACGTACCCGTAGGCTCGAGTTGCACCCGATCGTGCGCCGCTAAAGCGCCACAATGCACCACAGCCCACGCCACACTGCCCACGCCGCGCGCGCGCGCGTGTGCGTGTGCGTACCGGCGTTGCCGGTATGGCGATGCACCATAGGGCTGCATTACACTAGATCATTGGTTATTCATATTAGGAATGTTTCCTAATATATACCACTCCAACTTCTCTCAACTATCCAATGTGGGACAAAACCCACAAAGAGGAAAATAAGCATTCTAAGGAAACAAGGAATTTTACAAAACCAAAACAACGACTCTTTTATTTTGAAAATCTCTAACAATCCCCCACCATTTTCGAAATACAGATGAAATATTCTCAGTTCTTACTACAAGGTTTATGCATACATAGACAGTGTCTTGCGACTTCAACTATCCACTTAGTGAAAACATATCAAAGCTAGTCAGGGCAGCATAGTAGACGTGTCTTTGAACTAGTTGTCCTCTGTTGACCAACCGGATGTGTCTCACACATAATCCTCCAAATAATGCAGATATCCTAATCGGTTGACCCGTGAACTGGCCTTGGGTCTTTTATCTTGAATTTCATGAACGCTCTAAGGTCTAGCCCCTGTGACCTATAGGAAGCGGCACCACCTCCACATTCACATAGGTAGATCGCTATCCGTGCTCCTATAACACAGCACAAACAATCTATTAAGAACTAAGTAGTTCAACCTCTTTTGTATTCACATTATAGGTACAAAACACTTTACCTTGGAATGTGTAAAAAAACTTTAAAGCGTTTCCAATCACGACATGTGGTGTAGTTTCTCATTGAACTCAAGAGATTGAGAGTATCAACCGGTTGAGTTGAGTTTCCACCAGGAGTGATTAAACTAATTGGGCAAAAGTCCCATTCCCTTTGATGTTTTCAACACCAAATCCCTTGCAAGGCCTTTCGTAAAAGGATCCGCCAAGTTTTGACTTGACTTAACAAAATCAATGGTTATCACCCCATCAACAATCAATTGTCTCACATAGCTATGCCTTAGTCCGATATGCCTGGACTTTCCATTATACACTTGGTTATACGCTCTTGACAACGTAGCTTGACTATCACAATGCAGCGATACAGGTGGCATAGGCTTAGGCCACACTGGAATTTCCAGCAAAAGATTTCTTAGCCATTCTGCCTCTTTACTGCCAGAAGCTAATGCTACAAACTCGGCTGCCATGGTCGAGTCTGTTATCAACGTTTGCTTCTTAGATCCCCAGGAGATTGACCCTCCTCCAAGTGTAAAAACCCAACCACTCGTTGACGAGTGATCATTCCGCTCAGTAATCCAACTAGCGTCAGTGTATCCTTCTAGAACCGAAGGATACCCACTATAGACTATCCCATAATCTATAGTACCTTTGAGGTATCGCAGTATTCTATGTACTGCGTGCCAATGTACATGCCCAGGATTACTAGTATACCTGCTAAGCCTCCCCACCGCATATGCAATATCCGGTCTCGTGCTTGTCATGGCGTACATTAAACTGCCGATCACTCTAGAATACTCTAGTTGTGATACCGCTCTCCCCTCATTATGATCCAATGGCGATTGAGAGTCATACGGAGTAGACACCGGTTTGCTTTCAAAGTGATTAAACTTCTTTAAAATTTTCTCAATGTAATGTTCCTGAGATAGAATTAAATTACCACCATTCCTTTTAATTCTTATACCCAATATTACATCAGCAACACCCATATCTTTCATACTAAAGTTAGCAGAAAGAAAACCTTTTGTACTCTGAATGCTTTCTTGGTCTGTACCAAAAATGAGCATGTCGTCTACGTACAAACAGATAATGACTCCTCGTTTGCCATTAAACTTACTATACACGCACTTATCAGATTGGTGTATTGTAAAACCATTTGACACAATCACTTTGTCAAACTTTACATGCCATTGCTTAGGCGCTTGCTTAAGTCCGTAAAGAGACTTTATAAGCTTGCAAACTTTGTGCTCATAACCTTGCACAACAAACCCCTCCGGTTGCTGCATATAGATTTCCTCATCTAACTCACCATTAAGGAATGCAGTCTTGACATCCATTTGGTGTATCTCAAACTTGTATATAGAAGCAAGAGCAATTAACACTCTAATTGTTGAGATTCTAGCAACCGGGGCATAGGTATCAAAGTAATCAATACCCTCTTTCTGGGTAAAACCTTTGGCTACGAGTCTGGCCTTGAACTTATCAATAGTTCCATCAATTTTCATTTTCTTCTTGAAAATCCATTTACAAGCAATTGGTTTAGAACCAGGTGGTATATCCGCCAAAACCCATGTATTATTACCCATGATAGAGTCCATCTCATCTTGGATAGCCTCTTTCCAGAAAGCCACGTCTTGCGATTTCATTGCTTCCTCAAATGTCAAAGGATCATTTTCCACATGAAGTGAAAATACATTGTGAGCACATGAAGTCTCTCTAGTGCCTTCAACTAGAAAAACTATGAAATCAGGACCAAACGTTTTCTCTGTCCGAACTCGTTTGCTCCTCCTCAATTCAACTTGTTCCTCAGGTTCATTTCCTTCAACCGGAACCTCGAAAGGCTCATTGTCCTCTTCGGACACCAAAGGAAACTCTTCCGAATCTTTATTAGATTCCAAATCCTTACTAGATTTTAACCTTGGAATTCTGTCAAATCTGTTTTCATAAAACACTGCATCTCGAGATTCAATGATGGTGTTGATGGACACAACATCATTACGCTCAGCCACTAGAAACCTATATGCTTTACTGTGCAAAGCATATCCAAGGAATACACACTCGATTCCTTTTGGACCTAGTTTCTTCCTTTTAGGTCCAGGCAATCTCACAATTGCCCTACACCCCCAAGTCTTAAAATAACTTAGGTTTGGTTTCCTTTTTGACCAGAGCTCATATGGAGTAATGTTAGACTTTTTGAGAGGTACTCGATTCAAGATATAAGCAGCGGTAAGTATGGCTTCGCCCCACAAACCTTTACTTAACCCTGCATTGCTTAGCATAGCAACCACCATCTCACACAAAGTTCTATTCTTCCTTTCGGCCACTCCATTCTGTTGTGGTGTATAAGGTGCAGTTACTTCATGAATTATCCCTACTGATTCACAATAATCAGGGAAGTGGTATTCACCACCCCTATCAGACCTTAGACGTTTTATTTTCAAACCACATTGATTTTCAACTTCAGTTTTATATGCAACAAACTTATCAAGCACTTCATCTTTGGAATGAAGCAAATACACATAGCAAAATTTCGAATAATCATCTATGAATGTTGCCATATAAAGTTTTCCGCCTCTAGTTGGAGTGCTATGAAAATCACATACATCACTATGAATCAATTCAAGTAATGAAGAAGTCCGCTCAATTTTAGGAAAAGGCAATCTGGTTATCTTTGATTCCAAACAAATCTTGCATTTATCAACCATATCATTATCAGATTTAGGAATTAGTCCAGATTTAATCATGCAATCCATTTTCCTTGTACTGATATGTCCTAAACGAGTATGCCACAAAGAAAAAGAGTCAAGCATATAAGCAGAAACAACTGTGTTATTGATATTAAGCTTAAACATCCCCTCGGTTACATAGCCCTTGCCAACAAACACACCACCCTTGGACACAACAATTTTGCCCGACTCAAATACAACTTTAAAGCCATACTTATTAAGTAGACTTGCAGACACGAGATTCTTCCTAACTTCCGGAACATGATACACATCAGTAAGAGTCAGCGTCTTGCCAGAAGTGAACTCCAAGTCCACTTTGCCTTTACCCATAACGGGTGCAGTTGATGCATTTCCCATGAACAGAACGGTACCATCTGCAACTGGTTTATACTCAGTAAAAAACCTTTTGTCATTGCAGACATGCTTTGTCGCACCAGAATCAAACCACCAATCTCCAGCATCTTCGAGGATATTCACCTCGGAAACAACAGCAATGAATTTAGAATTCTTTGCCCCAGATGCTCCTGGATTTTCACCAGTTTTCTTCCTTTTCAGGGATCGGGAATCTTTCTTAAAATGCCCAGGTTTGCCGCAATGCCAGCAGCCAGTGTCGGTGGGATCCAATTTCTGCTTCTTCCACTTACCGGAAGACTTGTCACCGCCCTTGTTCTTGCGTTTCTTGTTGGAATTTTCTTCCACCACATGAACCTTAGAAGTAGAATTATCCTTAACCTCCTTACCCTCCTGACGCCTTGTCTCTTCCTCCACCCGAAGGTGTTGGGCCAACTGATCAAGGGTAAGTTCCTCGGTCTTATGTTTGAGTTCCTTTTTGTAGTCTTTCCAAGATGCAGGCAGTTTGTCAATAACAGAGGAGACAACAATAGATTCATCCATATGCATATTCTTAATCTCAAACTGACTGAGGATATACTGAATCTCATGCAACTGATCAATGACCGGCTTTGTATCAACCATGCGATAATTCATAAACTGACTAACAAGAAATTTCTTACTTGTCGCGTCATCAGAAAGATACTTATCGTTGAGTGCATCCCAAAGTTCCTTTGCCGTCATTGAATTCTGATAGACATCGAATAGTGCATCCGACAGTGCATTGAGAATGTGTCCTCTACAGATGTAGTCATCATTCTCCCATTTGCCCCTTTCACGGGCCTGTTCCATAGTTTCATCATCCGGATTCTCTGGTATCTCCGGACTCGGAGTAGTCAGAACATAAACCACCTTTAAGGTAGTCAACAAAAAGTGCATCTTCTTCTGCCAACGCTTGAAATTCCCGCCTTCAAACCGCTCCAATTTCAGAAAGTCCTGCGTCATCTTTTGTAGAGACATCGCCATTGCTAAATACTGTCTTTAGATTGTTGGAAAAAATTTGCCGCTGCAATCTGTACCGTTGACGAAATCTCCACCAAACCTGTAATACGCTTCGAGTCACGACTATGTCGCTTTCCTAAAGACAGTATTTGCCCCCACCAGTTGGTATGCAAAGGGTTACAGCAAATCTGCCTTCAAGATAAATCGAAGCCCGAACTCGAAGTTCTTTCCGTTTTCGTTTGCACTAACGAAACGGACAGAATACCTGCCTGAACGAATATAAGAACCGAGAATCACTGTGTTCTATTTTCTGCAGCAAAACAGAACGCAGAATGAATGCTAGAAAAACATAGAGAGAGATGTGGGAGAAATTCGGATTTTCTGTATGTACTGGATTCTGACAAGTAGTGGTCTATTTATAGGCCACTACGCACCCATTAAGAATGGGTACGCACCCGATCCAATCTGACCGTTGGATCGGATCCTATGGTCTAGATCGATTAGTCACACCCAGTCACACCGAACCGGTGTACTGTTTCACTCACACCCAATCGGATTTAATCCAATCCGTTGGATCGTGCCCGTTCGCGATCGATGGCTGAGATCGCAACTCTACGAACCAACGTACCCGTAGGCTCGAGTTGCACCCGATCGGAACCGCTCCGTGTGACTCACCTGCCACGTGTGCGACACGCGGCATGCCACGTCAGCGCCACCTTACCGCCAACTCGCAATAAGAAATGGCGCCTGTAAGGCGCCTAGCGCTGACGTGCTAAGTGCAAAGTGCGCCGCTAAAGCGCCACAATGCACCACAGCCCACGCCACACTGCCCACGCCGCGCGCGCGCGCGTGTGCGTGTGCGTACCGGCGTTGCCGGTATGGCGATGCACCATAGGGCTGCATTACACTAGATCATTGGTTATTCATATTAGGAATGTTTCCTAATATATACCACTCCAACTTCTCTCAACTATCCAATGTGGGACAAAACCCACAAAGAGGAAAATAAGCATTCTAAGGAAACAAGGAATTTTACAAAACCAAAACAACGACTCTTTTATTTTGAAAATCTCTAACAAGTTGTTAATAAGACGGCGCTTCGCATTTCTTCCCAATCGCCTTGCTTTTTTGTTTGGATAACTTTAACGGCGTTAAATAAGTATGGCATTTTTAAAGGACAAAGATTCCCTCCAAATGTCTGTGCCTCTACTCGAACATATACCGAGTAAATGATAAGCCTTACATACGTTGAAATATTCAGTTTTCTGGCTATAAAAAACTTAGCGTCTAATTGATAGTGAATAGTCATTGTCACCACATTTCTTATATATCTAACATGGTGGAAGAATAACATCATCGTTTCAGTTTTAAAAAATGAAGAAAAACGATTTAAAAACAGGTTTTAAAAACAGGTTTTTTGAGAATAAAAAACTCATGAGAGAAGGTCAAACTATTGCAGTGCCTGAGTGATTCATATTCTAATTAGATTGTTTAAATAGAAGAAACACGAGCAATACTACCAATATAACTTTAAAATACAACTTTGAACACAACGGTGTCCGGAACCATTCGATACACATTTATATAGGTCCACATACATCGATTGGTTCTGGACGGAGTTGTCTTTCTAAAATTGTTTGTAGACTTTTTGAAAAGATAAAACGATTCTACCTAAATCGCATCTTTCCTCATCACATTGTACTTCAATTCCTCTATGAAACAAAACGTAACGATACATCACGGTGCGGCCACCGGCAGAGCGAACGTGGGAAAGGGGCTTTATCATGGTTTAGTATATTACTACTCCCTCCGTCCCATTTTGTTCCGCCTAGTTTGACTTTCACGTAATTTAAGAAAAAATTATAATTACATTGACTTGTTATTAATTTTACCATTTTGCCCCTTTGTCAAAATATTAGTGGAGTACTAAATTTTGTTTAAAAAAAATTTGAACCAAAATTATATATTGGAGCCAATTATGATTTGACATCCTTGTCATGTCCTCAAAGAGAATGGCTTGCCCGAGAAGTACTATTGCTCACTTTAAAATCATATTTAAATTTTGAATTAGGGAGGGAGAAAATGATGGGTAAAATTGTAAAATTAACATCCAAAAATGGAAAGTTTTGAAATAAGCGTATCATTTTGGGACATCCCAAAAAGGAATAAGAGCGTAACAAAGTGGGACGGAGGGAGTAGTATTTAGTACTGTATTATATATTTTCAGTAACTTCAGCTTTCCAAATGCTTTGTCATTGTGTGGTCTTGAACACAAATAAATTTACTTTGCTCTGTGAAATTTTGCTGTCAATTACGGAGTAATATTTCCCTAAGGCTCTGTTTGTTTGGACATAATTTTTTTTTTAATCTATTTTCCGGTATTTAGTTGTAGAAAAATAAGAAAAATATTTTTCATTAATGGGATGAAAATGACTTACCCTTAAATCTTTTGTAGGTTATTTTCTGAAATGAACTCGTTGCCTTTTCACTGCAATTCTCACTACTCAGTTTTCTCGATCGTCAGTCCTGACCCACGTTCAATTCCCCCCCCCCCCCCCCCCGCTCTCTCTCTCCTGATTTGAAGCGCTCTCTCTCTACACTATTTTATTGATTTCTGAAAAAAAAAATTAATGTGCCAACCGAATACTGGAAAATAAAATTTTAAAGTTTGTTTTTAAAAAAAATATTTTACACGAAAACCATTTGTATTGTAAGACATATTACATCGAAACAAACGGAGCCTAAGAGTGTTGTTATCAACACATAAATAAATTAAGTCATATTATAGTTGCACTGTACAGAAAATTAAACAATGTATACAATGTCACAATGGGGTAATTTTGGTGGAAAATAAATTATTTCTCCTAAGTTTCCTCGAAATTAAATTCCATCCTGGCACAATTGGGTCATTTCTTATATCCCTAGACAGGCCAATTCCCTTGGCCTTGCTCATGACTGGACTTTCTGTGGATCCCAGCTTCCTTTGCGTTGTTGCTCCAAGGTTCTGAAGGCGGAGTAAAAGGATCTGGACCATATCCAAGTTGGGGATGATTGCTTTGTGTTGCTTCTTTTGTTTCTTGCTAGCTTCCTTTTTTCTTCCTCTTTCTCAATCAAGAATTGTTATTTTTATTTTTGGGAAAATTTCAAAATGGCACATGAACTTTGCACCAAATGTTACAGAGACATCTAAACTTAAGTGTATTTCAATTAAACACCTGTACTAACAAAATACCCAAATTTAGACCCCCACCGTTATCCTCCGTCCCAAAAATTGCTCATCTCCAACCTATTTAAGTTGCCCCATTGCACATGTTTCCAACAGAGGAAGATGCACCCAAGCGAAACCCATCATTAGAAGTCTGCCGAGCAGAAAGAAGAACTGGGTTTGGGCAGAAAAACATGGTTTGGAGGGAAAATGACCTTAGCCTAATTGATTTCCCTCAATTTCTCTCTCCAGAAGTCTGCCTATGGTTCCACCATCTCCCTCACTTCAACCCTAGAGTTGAAATCTGTCTATTTGGGTTTCGTTTGGGTGCATTGTCCCTTGTTGGAAATATGTGTAATGGGGCAACTTAAACGGGTTAGAAATGCCATGTTAGCAATTTTTGGGACGGAGTATAACAGTAGGGGTCTAAATTTGGGGATTTTGTTAGTACATGTGTTTAATTGAAATAAACTTAAGTTCAGGTGTCTAAATTTGGGGATTTTGTTAGTACAAGTGTTTAATTGAAATAAACTTAAGTTCAGGTATCTCTGTGACATTTGGTGCAAAATTCAGGTGTCATTTTGAAAATTTCCCCTTTTTTTTTATTTCATTTTATTTTGTGTCTAACATACCATGCTATTTGTGCTTTTTTTTTTAAAAATAAATTCGGCTTTTTATACTTATTTATTGGGGATGGAAGGAACCATGTTCTAAATGGATTAAATGTTGTCATATTGAAATTAGCAATTAGAGATGACCGGTTATTTCTCACCCGATCCTGGCTTAAATGTTGTCATGTTGAAATTAGCAATAAGAGATGACCGGTTATTTCTCACCCGATCTCAACGGCAAATATGCTTTCCAATATGCCACCCAAATCTCCAGACAAAACTGGATGAATAACACGTATCACCAACCACCCTCAAATCTCTCCCCTTTTATCCCTATATAAACCTCCCACTTCTCCTACCATCATCACACAAACTGAATTCTAGCAGCAATCACTCAACAAAAAGAAGAATAGTAGTGAGAGAAAGCTAGAGAGAGAGAGAGAGACAAAGAGATGGGGAGAATCGCAAGTGCTTTGTTGCTGCTGGTGTTAGCCCTGTGCTGTGCAGTGGCAATGGTGAAGGGTTACAATCATCACGAGGGCGGTGAAGGAGGAGAGAGGAGAGAGAGGGAGAGGATGTTCCTGTTGCGGGACATGAAGCGGGTTGTGAGGACTGATGCAGGGGAAATGAAAGTGGTGAGGAGCACTCAAGGGTGGATTTCGGACTGGCCAAATATTCATGTTGGGTTTGTCACAATGGAGCCCAATTCCCTCTTCATCCCTCAGTACCTCGACTCCGACCTCATCCTCTTTATCAACAGAGGTAACATTCCATCCCTATCTAGTTAATAGTCGACGTTTACTGTTGAGAGCAAATCATTTTAATTGGTTACTCATAACTCTTTGATGGGGACTAAGCTTTTTTTTTACCTTAGATATTGATCTATTATATGAGGTTGGTTGCAGGCGAAGCAAGGGTTGGATCAAT
>BPLS01031858.1:38290-54723 GCA_019656275.1 Rhododendron kiyosumense | reverse complement strand
CCACATGCCAAAATTACTGATTTTCGTAAGCATAAACTATGTCCATTCTACAGAAATTGAAAAAAGAATCCATTACCTAGTCTGAAAAAGAAAACCCAGATACAGAAGAAGCAAATTCTGAGCTACGGATCAGGCCAAATAATGGTGTCTCAATCTGTTCTCAATCAATTACAAACAGAAACCCTTGTTCAACTTCGTACCCTTTGACAAAAATGACCGCATTGGCTTCACTTTTCACCAGAAAACAACGAGTGGAAAGACACGGACTTTGACTCGGTACTACAAAACCCCAGACAGACGGTAAAGCCGCTTGAAATTCTGTGTCCGGTTTTCTTTTGAAAACTTTTCTGTTTTCATGTTTAAATGGAAGGAAAGTACTCTGCTTTACTCTTCTTTTTTCTTATTCTTTTTTCCGACTATAGATCGGGAAAACTTAGGCCGTTAAGGCGCACCCTTAACTAAGAAGTAAAAAAAAAAAAGAAGTAATTCTACGCTGAAACTACAGAATTCACAAAATATGAAGTCACTCTATTTTGTTCAATTTTCTGAGAGTAATTTTTAACTCTCGGCACATTTTTCAATAAATCTTTCTCTCTATCTCTCCTCACTCATTACCACTCTAACTCTCAAAAATAACTTTCTAAAATCTAAACCAAACAAAGCCATTATTTTTTTCATCCTAACCTCCGATAATTGAATTATAATCAATTGTGGTGGTGCCCTAACTCTTCTCTACAACACATTCATGTAAGCTCCACGCATTTTGTGATAGGAACCACACAAATGAGTGGTAGAAAAAAAGTTTGAGGCATCATGTGGCAGAGTCATAGAAGCATTGAATAATTTTCCGGAGGGAACCCACCAACCAAAAAGGGGTCAATTGTGGTATATTTCCAGTTTGGGTTCTAACCGGTGCGGTCCAGTTTTGGACTTTGGACCATTTTGTTGCGGGCCCTTGCCCGAACCGGAACGAAATGGTTGAAACCCAACTGGACAGGACGCTTGCCCTCTCATCTCGCTGGGATTATGGCTGATAAAAGGAACTAGGTTTGTTCTAGTTTGTTTGGTGAAGAGAGAAACGAATGAATTAAAATATTTGTGAAAACTCGTTAAATTTTTAGACCGCTCAAATAAGCTGCAACTCGATTCCTTTGGTTCAGGATGTCTCATGTAACTAAGCTAGGTTGGTCAGTAAATTAAACTCGAATTTTCGTTTGACTGGAAAAAAAAAATTTAAACTCGAACATATTTTTAAAACTCGTTAATTTATAAAAGTCAAAACTTGAACGCGGATTCGTTAAGCAACTTTATCATATCTAATTGAGATTTGTTTATTTATCATTTGGTATATTGTTTAAAAATGTAAATAAGTAACACAACAACTTGGTCCCCACTCGATCTCCAAATCTCGACGACTTTCGACTCGTCAAACAATGGACGACAACTTGGCCCCACTTGATCTCTAAATTTGGAAGATTTTCCAAGTTGGCATAAAAGAATTGCCGTTACGCCCAATCCGGCAAAAACAACTACATTCTATTTTCCGAACGGTGACGACAACTTGGCCCCATTTGATCTCCAAATCTCGACAATTTTCAACAATAACTACAAGAACCTCATCAAACCGGAGACTCCTCCACTCTAATCAACAGGTCTTCAGTGGTGGGCAGAGTCAGCCCTGACTTTTCAAGAGCCTCAAGCAAAAATCAAAGATTGGGCTCCTTTCTGGTAGACTATTAAGGGTACCAAAATAGGAGAGGTCCTAAAATTTGACAATTTTTTTGATCTAAAGTGACCTCTTCGACTTTAGCTCAAAACCGGCTCTTATGGTGGGTCCACCAGCTCGCTAGTCTGCTGACTCTGCCCATACAACGGCCAGATTAGGATGGGTGATAGCAGTTCCCCCAATTGATCCAATAGGGTCATTTGGAAAAATTGCAGGAAGATTAATTAATTGAGGGTTCCTAAATAATCTTGGGATTTCAATAAATGTCCTTTTCCGTCATTCCACTTTTTTTAAGGTGAAATGAAACAATCAAATCTTCTTAAATCAGGCCCACGTATATGTATATATGATTTAAATTTTGATGACAAAATTGATAAACCAGACATTTAGATGGCTAAATATTAATCCACAATAATGAATAGGATGAAAACCTAAGTGGGGTCTTTACTTAGGAGTTAGGACGGATTTCATTTTTTTTTTTTTTAATCAGAGGACTGATTTTATTTGTTCTTCGAAAAGTATCTCTTTTTGTGCTAGGAAAAGAGTGGAGGAGTGGCAACCAGACGTGATCATAAAGACCAGATCTGTGATGGGCCTTGAAAGCAAACAAAGATACACAGTCGGACTTCACAGGAAGGCAAAGTTTGAGGGGGCATCGATAGCACGTAAAATAGGGGAAAAAAATAGGTGAAAAATTATAAATTTGCAAACCATTTCGCGCTCAATGCGATTATTTCTTTGAGATTTTAAATTCTCTCTCATTACATAGGGATGCGAATTTGAATTTTCAAAAACATCATAAACACTACTCCTTCAAAACAAATTTGACAGTGTAATTCTTCACTTGATATTCATTCGTCTATCCAAAATTAGAATCCTGGAAAACCCTAAAAAAGAAAGCAGCCGCCAACAATTTCTTCGGTGCATCTTTGTTTTTACATTTTTTTTGAACGGCAAAATTTTTTATAATCTTTGAATTTGTTACAAAAATTAAAGGAACAAAAATTTTACAACATTATATCCCTAAATCTAAATCAATATATATCCCAAGAACAGCTCTATGCCCAAGAATCCAAGACCCATTTCTGAGATTGACAAAAGCCAACCAAAGAAACATCCAATAAGCCAAGCCCACACTTATTAAAGGGCCAAGCCTAGAGCCTAAAAGAAAAAACCCCTAACCCCTAGAGACCGCAACCAAACCACCGTCCCCCACCAGCCTGTGCATCTTTGTTTTGATGATGGGATTCATTTTCTTTGTTTTCCTAGTTGCCTACATTGTTGACCTCCAAAATTTCCTATTGGTCAATCTTATTCTGTTTTGCTATCCTGGCCAAGGCTGGGAAAATATCCTTAATCAGACGAATACAAGTTACAACAACCGCGATTAAAACTGAAAACAAAGGAAAAAACACATTCTGAAGTTATTCACAGTGGGGTTTCATTTTTAAGATTTCTGGTAGGGTATATCGTGCATGTTTTTGATTCTCAAATCACTCCCAGTTGCACGGTATAGAAACTCTGTAAAAACCAATATAAAAACCTTGAAGCACACTTTCATGAGTCGCAACCATCTGCCGCAAAACTACTCTGGCACTGAAATCTGCATCATTGACAATTTGACATGTACCGAACAAGTTACATTACAGATATGAGCACAAGCAATGGCTGCCATATTTCTGAGGCTTGGGAAAAAAATCTACAAATTCCCGGTGGGACACCAAAGAGGCAGGCCTTGAGCATGTAAGTATATCGATGAGAAAGGGTATGTAACACAAGATCAGAACCCAGATTCGGTTTTACCGTATGAGAAAGGGTATGTAACACTAGTTCAGAACCCAGATTGGGTTTTACTGTCAACAAAAGCTTGGATCGACGGTTCTCTTCCTAGAAAGTCCAATAGGATCTCAACCGGATCCTTTGCTCCTCCTGGAGCCAATACCTGCCAAACAACTCGAAGTTCAGAAACATCAGTTTTGATGTGATTCCCAACGATATAAACTGATGAACGTGTTACAGAAGTAAACAAAAGTATTATTATTCTCCGTTAAAAAGTTTACTCATTAAAGTCGATTTGCTAACCTTATTCCTGAATTGCATGCCTGCAAATTGATTGGAAAGATCACCACGAAATTTGGAGGCAAATATATCCGCCGCAAAAACCTACAAAAGCGTCAATACCTTCATTCAGAAACGAAGAATTCATGAGGCAAAATATTTGATCTTTGATGTTTAGCAGTTCTTTTTCAGTTCGTATTTGGAAAATTATAGCCACGTATTCAAGATAAGACAGGTAGGTAGCAGACTTGAAGATAGCAGCGATTCAGAAAACTGAACTCCCACTCTCCACAATTAATAGGGGGGAAAAAAGATTCAAAGAATGCAAAAGGATGGACTCTACATAAGGAGGGTTTCAAACCTCGCTCCAAATGCGACTGTAGCAAACAGCTTCATAGCCAATAGCACTCTGTGGGAAACATGAAGCTGGATTTGTTCCTTCTAACATCGGCAGTCCCAACATCACCTGTGGAGAGAAAGCAAGATGTAAATGCAAACATCATAAGCTTTCCTTCCTGTATCCAACCTATAACAGTAATCTTTACCTTAGGATGAAGATGTTTAAATAACGCAACCATGTCAACATTTTCTGTGGAATGTATGATCTGATCGAAAAGACCTGGAAAAAAAAATTAAAGGCTTTTCAAGCTTCAATAAAGATAAGAAAACACATCTTGCCATTTGCACTCTGATAGTAAATGAGAATGGGGAAATTTTCTCTGCCACCTATATCGACATCCTATACAGAATCCGCAAGTGTAGCATTCACTTTGACAATGGTTTGATGCAATTATTTCGAAGTCCTCCTAATTAACTTAGCAATGTCCAAGCATATCCCCTCAAAGCGCGACTAACAAAAAATTTTAACCATGTCATCATTTCATGAGTGATCAGGATCCAAACAATGAATTTTTTAACTGTAGTATAGGCATACAACTCGGCAGCATTTAAGACTTCACGTAACAGTGTTGATTAGCAGTTGCTCAATTCAGAAAGTATAATTCTCAATTTTGAGAGAGAGAGAGAGGGGGAGATACAAAAAGACTTACAATAAAGAATTTCTTGCTTCAATTTAAGTGCTGAGAAGGAACATCGCCATCTTTTAAGTGCTGTACATGTTTCATCCTTGATGGGTTCCGTGATATCCTATAAGTCAATTTCATAACGAGTAATGCATACCACAAGGGACTCCCTTAAGAATCTTATAAGTAGATTAGTTAATACAGTCTAGGTAATGGAATTCAAATTCTATTGCTTGCTACAGAGACAGGTCACCTGGTTGTCATTACAAATGCACACAAGCATGTGCAAATTAAAGCATGGTCACAAAGATAAAGAATGCATTCATCTGAAATGGAAACAAGGCTCAAAAGCATTTGTACCTGATGGAAACCAGATAACAATTTCAGAGAGATACTTTCATAACACCTAAAACAAGTTTCCCAAAAGGTGGCACCATGAGTTTTCAATTTTTTCTAATAGAATAAGTAACTGCATGAATAACTACATACCAGTTTTCTAACACCTGAGCAGGGATCTCCACAAAGTCAGGGTCAAGCCGAAGTCCAGAAAATCTAGCAAATGATGCACGATTGCAAATATGATGGACCTAAAAGCTCATCATAGATTAATATTAATGTCCACCACTGACATCAAACAACAGAATTACTGCCAAAACAGTAACAGCTCTATTTAGAGTTATTTCTAGAAAGATGGAACCCTGGCCCTAGTACAAAGTCTGGGGCAAATCCTATGTATAAGGAGATTAGGACACAGCTAGAAATTCAAACACCAAATTATAATGGTCAATAAGAACCAGAAGTTGTCTGTCAGCATGGTGTTCAACCTGTCTAAAGGCAGTTTCCTGAAAACTTCTACCGGGAACATGAAGAAAAGAAACAAACAAATTATTTTTCACCATAGTACATCATCTATGAGCCACTGAAGTGCCACCCAAAAAATTCATTCAACCATGTTTGAACCCGATTTGAAGAACTAACATGCATGTTGGTGCAAAACCTCTTCATAAGCTTTTATCATACCATCCAACACCAATTTGAAATCTAGTTTGAGGATTCCATGTCAGTTGGAATACTTAGTCGTGACTTAGAAAAGACTTCCTTTTTCGCAAAACGAGCAGGGAAAGTTGCACTTTTACAAGATCTGTAGGAGTTCAATAAACGGTACTCCATTTTGAATTTCTCATATAGGAATTGTGTCAGAGAAAAACATTTTGATTTTCAAAATGGTGTTTACAGGTTCCAGCTTCTAACAAACATCTAACAATGGTGCATAGTGAGAACGAACGGGCCTGGAATATAATAAAGAAAAGAATCATACGGAAAGGATAATGATCAAACAATAGGTAGTGATAGAAACAAAATATCAATTTAGATCTACAAAGCATATCAAATAGGAATATTCAAGACTCAAGAGGATTGCATTAAATACAAGAGAAATTGAATTGTAAATTCTGATTCCAAACAACTTATTCACGAGGAAGATATCGACATACCACATGGCCAAACTCATGGAAAATATTAACCACTTCAGAGAATCTCAACAACCCAGTGCGACCACCAACTTCTTTTTGAAGCTGAGAAATAAGTAATGCAGCAGGAATCTACAAAGAGAAATCGAGTTTAACTCCTGCACTGTTTTTCTATTTCAAGTTTCAACAGGATATATATATATTTAGTCCAGTGAGAGAAATTTCTTCAATGCTGATCAAACATGCTTCATAGGCACCACACAATTTGATTTCAAAACCAACAAGAGCTTAAACTTCAGTACAGCAGATAATAATGTGTTACTATTACCTTTCGGGCACCATTGACAAAAGAACCATTCTGAAGAGCCACAACACAGGTGTGTCCATACTTTCCCTCCCTGCTTGAAGATGAAACATGAAGTTTATCTGCTTCCAACTTGTATATGCAACCAAAAAACAAACTGAATAACTGATGACCAAGAGAACTAATAAAGCCAGTAGTACTAAATGAACCTGGCGAACATGTCGAGGTAAAAGTAACCCAAAAGTTCACTTGAAGACAAGTCATAGACTGAGTAAAGCTGCACATCAGAGTGCCAAACCTCAGCATCTACAATTTCTTCGAATCTCAAGCCTGCATGAGCAATGAAAGAATGTAGATAAGATAAGTAATAAGTCAAGTGAAATACTCAACTCAAGCGATATAAAGTTGTGTGGTTACCAAAAAGGTCTTGGCATATCTTCAAGATCCCTGACATAACCAAATCAACCGGAAAGTATTGCTTAAGAGCTCCAAAGTCCAGATTAAATTGTTGTTCCTCAACCCTCTTGACATAGTACAACAAATCCTCCACTCCAAAAGGAAAATCCCCTTCCTCTTTTTTCTGGTGCATCAGTAAATACAGATTGCGGAGAAATGAAACACACTTCAGCATAACAAAACATAGACTAATTCTAACTTAAAAACAAACCTTTAAGTCTTTTAACATAGTGAGCTCTCTGGTGGCCAAGTCTGTTAAACTGGCAGAGAGGTCCTCCAAGAACTCAAATACCTGAAAGCAACAGCATCATGTTTGTCAAAAGAAAGGGGGGGAAAACAGTTCACGAAGGGATTGGTAGGGAAAAATTACCAGCAGTTATGAGATGATAAATCAACTGAGATATCAGTATTTCGGATTTAATAAGGTATTTCCATTGAACATTTAGAGACATTTATGTACTGGTAAAAACTGGAGAAATGAGTATGCAATATAGGTGCAGGGAAGAAATCCTTTTCTTTTACGTAATTGTGACAAATCTAATCATATACTAATGCAAGCAAAAACTCTACAAACACTTACACAAACTCTCTCACATGTGGTGTGTGTACCTGACCACCAGAGTGGGGCCCACACAACTCATGTGAGAGAGATTATGCATGTACTTGTGTAATGCAAATGCTTTCTCCTTTATTCTTTTCAATCACCAAAAGTCTGTTTAATTAACCTGTGAGGTACCTCATTTATCAGGGAATATAAAAACATTTTTGTAACAAAAGAATTGACAGGCAGAAGCACATGCTTTCATTGGCAAGTTGGCAACAAAGGAAACACCAATTTTTTGTCTGTCCAGACTCCAGAGATACTTGCACAAGACTTTGAACCTTCAACTTCTCAAATTCAACACAAATATTAGCAACCAGAACTTATGCTGAACGTCTAGACGGGTCCTATTGAATATAGCCAATCATGCAGTTAATCCAAAATTACGCAGTTCATATAAAAGAACGTTTTATCAATAAGGTATAGGTGAAAATGTCGGCCTTGGATCACATAATACACTTCCACTCCGAGAATAAATCGTTCAAAAACCAGTGTGACACGCAAGATAATATGAGAAAACGATATAAACATGTACCAACCTTGGAGGAAGAATTTGCCATTCTATGATTAACAGCATAGTCTGCATAGTTTGAGTAGCCAAGCAATCTAGCAATTTTATGGCGCAACTGAACCTAAACAGCACAAAAACAGACCATTGCTGACAAGCTTTCAGACGGGAACAACCAGGAGTAACAAAAAGTATCAACTATCAAATACAATTTTCAAAAGTATCAAACAAGTTAGGACACAGAGGGAGCATTCAAATGTGAAGGAGAAGCACCCTTCCAAAGGGATTTCGATGATACGATGATAACATTAGAAACATAATCATCAGGAGGTCAGGAAAGGTGTCTTTTGTTTGGCCTTACCAAGCTTTCCAAAATAGAGAAGTTAACTTCACATCGCCGTCCATAAGCCACGGCTACTATCCTCCTTGTCAAACCTACCTTTGGAGGTTTAAAGAACAAAGTTATCACAATTGTGCTAATTATACAAGGCCAACTGAAAATCATTTCCAGAATAACGAACAACAAAAGGAAAAAGGTTTGCTCCCATGAGCAAAACAGAATTTAGGCAAAGCTGCAAAAGTAATACAATCCGAGCTATGGTATGGACTTTGCTTACAAAATAAGCACCCTCAAGGCACTTCTTCATAGCATGCAGGTTGAGTCTCAGAGAAAAGATGTACAAAACATTGATTTAACAGTGTAAAAGCATCCATTTCAAAACCAATTGGCAATGAGAGGAAAGGCTGCCCAGGCTCATATACTAATTTTGGAGGTTATAATTAACCAATGTGAGACAAATTCCAACAAACAGTCAAAGCTTTGGCCAGAGAACACGGATATGCAGCAAACCAAAGTGCTTAGGCTTGAGCCTAAGCAGTCTCCATCTGGATGCCTTCAGCGTCCACCTTGATTCGGAGTGACATTTTTGTGTTTTCTGCTTTTATTGAACTTTTCTATTCGTCTTACTATTCTTTCATCTCTCAGAACTATTGTTTTCACAATCTTTTCATTGATTATCCAAGTAGAATGATGCACATAATATATCCTTTCGCTAAGTTGCTAAAGATTGACAACGGAGAATCAATGTGGAAAATGTCATGTCAAATAATCAAACTATATGTTTCTTAGGGATATAGACCAAGATACAATAGATGCATTTGCAAAACAAAAAGGGTATTCGGAAAGGGGTTCATAAACTCGGCCGGCGAGCTTTTGGGCGGACAAAAAGGGAGAAGTGAATGGAGGGTGCTTCTCAGCTAGTCTAAAAGAAGGGGCCAAACAAACAGATCTGATGTTATACGGATTACGGACAATGTGTTCACCCAAAATTCTGCTCCAAGTTTTCACAGATCTGATTAGCTATCATGACACCATACAAAAGGCTCTAGGGGACTTTTGATCAAGGGATTAGGACTACATGAATACTCAAAGCTGGCAATACAATCAATAGAATAAGATCCAACCAGCACCGTCAAGCAATATACCAATTCGCCACTATCAAATAGTGCATCAGAAAAGTCCCATTAAACTGCAGATAAACTTAATTTAAGAAAAAGCAAGCTACTGCAACTTATGGGTGACCAAATTAACAAAGACCTATGTGGACTATTTATTGTGCAGTGCGGGTGCATACAATTGCCAGAGTTGATTTTACCTTACAAAGCTCCAGTACAGGTAAAATGTGGTGACTTCTGAGGGTGACTTCGAATTTACCATTTTCAGCTTTGTCTAAGCTCTGCACAAAAAGTTATACAAATGTAAGTTCTTAGACATACCAGTAATCTAGAATTAATGATCATTCTTAATCCACGAAGCCAATACAAACAAACAGTGTAGCAAGAAATAATGTGTAAAGATAATAACTTGAACAAACAATCTAAAGACAAAAGGTGCTTGAACATTCACAGAATTAATAATCCTCATTTTTGCCGATCAAAAAAATAATAATCCTCATTGTTGGTATGCTCACACATAATTCAAGCATACTTCAACAATTGGTTAGTACATTAATTTCTTTAGTTACATTGTGTTAAAGCACCCAACTCCAAACCAATTGGCAATAGGTGGAGTAGCCTCTAGAATATATAAACCAAGCTTAGGTGGCTTAAATGAGCGATGTGGGACAAGTCTAACACTCCCCCTGACAGACCAAGAGCTGAGTGATTGACTCAAGCGACAGAGATGACAGAGACTTTCCCACGAGAGGTGAGGCTATCCAAGACCTAGCTCTGATATCATGTTAAATTTCTTGGAGGGTTCCAACCTAAAACCAATTGGCAAGGAGTGGAGAGGCCGCCCAGGCTCATATACTAGTTTTAGGTTAACAATTAACCGATGTGGGACAAATTCCAACACTCACCCACACGTGTGACCCCTGACTCGCATGTGGAAAAGTAAACAAATGATCCATAACACTTAAATCACAACAAACAATGGTGCACTTATGTCACAAATAAAGGGGAACAAATTCTCCAAAACCCTAGCTCTAATACCAAGTTAAAGCATCCAACTCCAAACCAATTGGCAATAGGTGGAGTAGCCTCTAGAATATATTAACTAAGCTTGGGTGGCTTAAATGAGCGATGTGGGACAAGTCTAACACATCGCAACATCAAAAGTTACTTTACAGACTTTTGGAGTACATTTCAAATTCATTAGGGCCACTTACAATATATGCAAATATATATTCAAACTTCTACTTTGAGAGATGCGATGATTTAGTACCAACATACCAAACTGTCAGGTCCTCAACAACGGTAAGTGACAAAATCATTGAACTCATACTTCAGAAGTTTCCACGCAGAAAAACTGCCATTCAAATATGAATTTTTCTGATTTAATAATGAGAGAAAAATTACATATGCTAACCTTAAGGAACTCTGGTGGAATGCCAACTAGCTCTGTCTCACTAAACAGAAGGGATGCAGTATCATCATTCAGATTGCTGACATATCGCTTACTTAACTCATCTATTTGAACCCTTAATCTCTGCAACTCCTCTTTCTTTGTTATAGTAAGGCCAAGTCCATTCTGTTCAAAGTCTCTGATCTGTCACTGAATATTAAACAAATAAGTACGTTGAAACAACAGTTGATGCAGAATAGCAGAAAGTTCGCCTATTCAATTTTAGACAATAATCAACATCAAGGAGCAAGTAGGTATACGGCAGTCGGCTGATGGCTGGTAACACAGGTATCCCAAAAGTAAGTGGAAGTTGAAGAAGTACTTTCATAAATGTAGTATGAATGAACAAGTTTCCACAAGCAAACAAAGGGTTGCTTTTGGCATGAACTTAAAATCAAATTCAATTCCATTCTCAAGATTCTCAACCTTGGCAGCCCAAAGAAAATGAGAGTATGCACCGCAGCACCTGAGAGACTATGCATCAATAGTGCTTAAAATATCATACCAATCCATATGGCTGGAAAGGAATGCCAGAGTGTTTGGTGGAAGTGTAAAGTCTGCAAGAATGTTGATTGAAGCAATCACAGCTGGAATTTAGGGCCAGGGTGTGTTCATGGAAGGCTTATCCTACAACTGCCATAAACAAGGAACTACGCAAGAGATGGGAGTTCTCCCTTAAAGTTTTGGGGAGTGATCATGATTGATACTTACAGATGGTGGGATAGATGTTTTGATGTCTTGTTTCTCTCTGTTTTTTTTGCTGCTCCTTTCAGGAGATGTGGCTTCCTTTCTTTGTTTTAGGACTGAGTCCTTTTGTACATTGGGTTTTGGTTAATACAATTGTCATTTACCAAAAAAAATATCCATACGGCATAATTGCTTCAAATTTCAGTACCAGACATTGGGTGTAGCATTTTGCTTCAGAGCTCATCCATTCTCCCCTTGCTGCAAAAGCTTTGATGACACGATAAACATCTTCACGTTTACTGAACCATTTGCATAAAAAGAACGAATTAAAAATTCAGCTGGGTAAACAAGAAACATGATTGTGTAAAACTATCAAATCAGGGAACTAATCTGGTTGTTGAGATTAAAAGATTTTAAATTGTAAACAACCGTGATCGATAGAAAGCCAAAAGGCTGGTGTTTCCTAATGAAAAACACGCGCGCACACGGACCATTTCCACCTGCAAGGGTCTGAACCCAGGCTGCCTTGAAGCTTAGGGAGACACAAGTAGTTTGTGATTGGATGTACTCCGTAACTGTTAAGACAACTCTTTCAAAACCTTTTTATATGTGATAAACTGTTGTGACATTAAATTCCCAGCATAATGGTAATAAGTTCTAAGACAGGTAATGACTCAAAAAGGAGAGAGAACCAACAAAAAAAAAAGCCATTAATAACGGCTATCAGAATTACAACCTAAAACCAATTCCCAGTAGGTGGCATAGCATCAACACTGTGCAGACAGCATAGGAAGCTTAGAAGAATCAATCTAGGACACATCTCTAACACTCCACTGCTAGCGGGGCTAGCAGTATCAGAGACCTCCCCTATATCACTTCTCGAAGCACCCAAACTGGGTCCATATAATCTAGAGGCTACTCCACCTAGTGGTGTCAATTGATTTTTGGCAGGATACCTTCAGAATTTTACATGGTGATAAATCCAGATTTTGGGTAGCCCCACGGGCCTAAAAACTCGCAAGTCATACCCCAATCCACCCCCAAAACCTGCACACACCCCGCAGATCTCATTCTCAGATTCTCTGTTTATCTTACTATCACCTCCACGTGCGATCGGACCGCATGCACTGGGAGTCGTAGAGACTAAATCCCGCTTCACACCAGCCACCCAAGCTTAGTCCCTATAATCAAGACCATATTCTACCTATTTATTCCCTTCGGTTAAAGGCTGATGCCTCCAAAGTTCTAACAGCAACGACCATTCTATACAACTAGCTGTAGTTGCTCCCGCATCAAGTGAGCTTCCGCAAACATTATTGCAGTTCTTACTGGTATAATACAATGAGAAATCTATAAACACGGACCCAATGCGAAACAGCGAAATCATTCGATGATGCAGGGTGCCGAGCAGGAGGAATATAGAACAGCAGAACATTGTCCTCGGGTTATTATTCTTATGTCTGACCACCTACAGACAGTATACTCATAACCAGGAATTCATTGGGGAGACAAAAGTTCGGATCAGTCATTGGTACCTCAAAGCATGGTTCCATTGACCTTCAATGACATGCATGAAAATTGATAACTATCCTTCTCCTAACAATGGCATTGCCTTCGTTCTTAATAGATATTTTCTGCAGATCCTCCAACATATTCACTCATATTTTCCCTTTCTTTGTCAGTCCACGCCTTGAATATATTTTTGGATAGAAGAAAAGGCAATGCATAAGGTGGAAGTTAGCAACCTTTTCCTTTCCTGGGTGATGACGACGAAGAAGTAAACTGTCAGCATTGGACTACTTCAATGGCCTGGTAACTGTTTATGCAACTTAATATGCTTTCTTCTATGAATTTCACCAAAGGAGAACTTTATTTTTTTCTCTAATACCATTAGGGTCACTTTGACGTTAGCTACTTAATGGTGTACGCTCAGTCGCTCATCTCATAACAGACCTAGGATTCACTAAACTAGTGCTGAGTCTGCTGACTTTTCTGTACTCTGTACCTAACTGTCTCCTCTATCTTCTGGAAGTCCCAAAAGCGACAAAAATGGTCTGAAGTGGATAAAACAGAACATTAAAATGGTCTGGAGATGATACGAACGTGAAAGAGTGCAGAACCTGCAACTTGAAACATAAGCATCTATTCTCCTCTCCGCTTCAGCGCTTGATTTGCGCACATCTTCTGAAGTGGATACCAACTTTGGGAAGACACAAGATTGGACCTGTGGGAATTGTTGTGCTTCAAGTTCTGCCAAAGGTAGTATAGTATTTGCATATGTGACCTGAACAATTTCATTTACCCACCATCAGTATGTTAAATAAACATAGCAATATCTTATCTATTATTACTATTATAAAGGGAACATTCTTTCAGTGTGAAAGTCAATTTTGAGGCTGGCTCACTTTTTTTTCCAAACTACCCCTTTAACTACCTAAAGAAACTGGCAAGAATAAAAAAAAATTGCCACCCATATTTTGCTGCCCCTATACATGGCACATACTTTGTGATAACTTTTAGTAAATCAGATTTTAAGTCCCAGCAACAGATACTTCTAATGAGATGATCAAACAAATATATTATAATCTCCCCAACTGATAGTCTAATGTACTTCTGGAAGTCTTACATCTAATAATACGGGTTAGATGTGTTACCAAAATTATAGCTTAAATACGCGGGGTATAATACCTTGTCTACAGGAACTGAAGCAACCGCATCGTGGACCTCCTTCGATTTGGCAATGATACGGTCCGCTAATCTTGAGATCTCAGACCGGGAAATATTTACACGAACATCATACCCCAGAAGATCTGAAGCAACAAAATCAGGACCGGTCGTATAAATTACTATAAAAATCATAAAACACGTCGAACAAGTTACGACTGGACGTCTATACGGCTCTGTTTGGAGATATATGGATTCCAAATTACAGGATTTGACACTATCATTCAACGAGAAGACCTGAAATTGAGATTTTGGAGTTTACGAATGATTCTGCCATTGATTTTGGAAGCTTTACCTTAATAGTTTTGAAATGACAGTTGACTAGGAGTGATTCGAAGGCTCCGGTCCCTGCAATCTCCCCAATTATGATAATATGTATACTACATTTTAGGTTTTGTGCGTAAAAATTATGAACAAAGGTCCCCTTAAATCTGTGTAGTTGTTGTATGAGGATGATATACATGTGATTCGGTCCCCCACATCACGGATCCTGCCCACTGGCCCTATACTATACTCTCCTCCACCTCTCATCTATCCTTTAATCTACTTACACACGTCACCTGTTAAACTTCTTACACTTTTTTTCAGAATTGAACATCAATAACTCGCGTCGTTCGAAATTCACGTCTATCCAAATGGAACTAACAAGGGAACAAATTTACGAGTTTAATATATTTGCAAAATAGGGAGTGCCTGTGTGTGCGCGCGCGAGCGTGAGAGAGAGAGAGAGAGAGAGAGAGAGAGAGAGAGAGAGAGAGAAGGGGACCTTTCTTTTTGCGACGATTCTTGAGGGCGTTGACCGCGAAGTTAGCGGCTACGGCGAGGAGAGCAGCGGCTCCGGTGATGGCTACGAGGTGATTGTTTCTCTCTCTCTTCTGGTTGGACATCTCTCTCTCTCGCCGCAGGAGTAGCGGTGGTTGGGTGACTTGCTAAAACCCTCTCTCTCTCTCTCTCTCTGGACGGAAAAAGCGAGGGAAATTTTCTGTAGATGACGACAGAATTGAAAATTGACCATTTTGACGTCAGAATAGAAAAACAAGTTAATGATAACCATTTGAGGAAGAAAACTAATTTTTGCGCTACACTTGTTATTAATAACGCTTCACGCTTCACTTTTAAGGCGACTTTATAAACAAAGTGGAGTGCTATCAGTAATAAAATGGAGTGCAAAAATCAAAATCCGAAAATCAATATTCACATCCTTTTTTTATATTAACGCTTTTTTTGTCTTTTAACAAAAAAAAAATACACATACTTACTTTCAGCGCTATAAAATAAAAAAGAAAGTGTGGATATCAAAATATGAAATATGAATATTGATTCTCTAACCATTTTCCCCAAATTTTTTGCTCGATATTTTTTTTGAAGGAAGAATACGAAATTCATTCAGAATAAGAAGAGAAGACCATATAAGATGGTCAGAACAAAGACCAAACGTACAAAAAAAAAACAAACAACCTACTCCCAAAAAGAATACAGAAGCAACTAAATGTATTCATGGATAAAGTTCATCTAACACCTGAAAAAAAAATCAAGTTAATTGAAAATGGTTAATTAAATGATAACCATTTGGGTAGGAAACTGATTTTCGCTTACACTTGTTACTTATTGATGGCGCTTTACATTTTGTCTTTATGAACAAAGTAGAGTGTCATCAGTGAAATATGGAGTGCGAAAATCAAAATCTAAGAATCGATATTCACACCCTTTTTTTATTAACACTTTTTTTTTGTCTTTTAACAAAAAAAATTACACTTTCAATGCTAAAATTTTTTTAAAAAAATGTGGATACCAAAAAATGAAATATGAATGTCGATTCTCTAACCATTCTCCCCAAATTTTTTGCTCGATATTTTTTTTGAAGGAAGAATAAGAAATTCATGCAGTATAAAAATAGAAGACTTTATAAGACGGTCAGAACAAAGACCAAACGTACAAAAAAAAAAAACAAATGACCTACTCCCAAAAGGAAT
>BPLS01031858.1:0-38280 GCA_019656275.1 Rhododendron kiyosumense | reverse complement strand
ACAGAAGCAACTAAATGTATTCATGGATAAAGTTCATCTAACACCTGGAAAAAAAATTAGAAAATCACGAGAAAAAAATGATACGAGTGTACCGCACAATGCTGCGGTACCCGAAACACACGAGAATCATTGCCACTATCTTCAATGGTATTTGCTCGTTTGCGCTTATGCCTTGCACATTTTTTAAAGGCTTGAATGCTTTGTGCATTGTCAAAATCTTTGAGCCTTAATTTTCTCCTATGAGCCCTGCGTTTACTGGGACTAGCCATAACGGCAACCTCCTTCCTTAGCAATATTATCTGAAAAACCTGAATTCGCATAGTCCTGGTAGGCCTCAACATTTGAATTATTGAGCGAGCCATATAATAACCTCCATCCTCAGAATCATTGTCCCTAGAAGCTAGCCAGGATACGTTTGGACTCCAGGTTCTCCACACGTTTGGACTTCAGGTTCGATATTTTTGTTTTCTTGTAATTTTTTGTTTAGTTTTATATTGTAATATTTAAAATTGATCACTTGTCTAGACGAGATGAATTATAAAAGTATTAAAACGTGGATCGAAGTTGAAATACATTCATATAAAACGTTTAAAATACCAAAACTACCAATTTTTTGGTATTATTTTCGCCTTTACTAAATTATTTTTTATTTTTAGTGATATTTTTTTACTTTTAAAATTCATCTTCCATGTCGAAATGATTGATTACTCCACAAAAAATAATGTGAATCTAAAAAAAAATAGTAAAAAACGAACAAAAATACCAAAAACTGAGGAAGAAGGGGCTAAATTAGTTTTTGTCTACTGTGAACTTTTTTAAGCTTTTGGTTCTCTTTTTTTTTTCATTCCTATTCTAGAAAAAAATTAAAATTTGACCAGAAACATAAAAGAAAAAAAATCCACACGACTTAAGACAATTAAAAGGGGAAAAACAATAATCCAATAGGGGCATGTTGGTTGGTTGGGAGGGGGGGTGGTGTAGGTTGTGGGGATAAGAGAATGAGGGATAAGGGAATGAGGAGGAGAAGGAAGGGTGTTTGGTAGGTGGAGAAGGAAGGGGTAGGGAGAGGAGGAGAGCTTATAACTTCTTGGAGGGGCCTTAGATAATGTCACCCTCACTAATTCACCCGAGGATAAGTTAAATCAGGATGGGGAGAAAGATCAAATTGCCCATTCGATCATCTATTTTTTTTGAGGTAAACACAATTCTACCAAGCTAAAGTGTTATGTAAAAAAAAAAAAACTCCATCCGCCCTAAAAATTTGATCCCTTTTTAAAAATTTGACTTTTTAAGGGAACACTTTCACTACTCTTCAAAATCTAACTTGTTTTGACTACAATTAATGTCTTTGTTTGGTTTCCATCTTTGGGTATTTTAGTTTTGATAGTGGGTAAAGGAAAAAATAGAGTAATGATTAAAGAGAGGAGTAATGAGTAGAAAGAGATACAGAGATAAATGAAAGTAATAATTAGAGAAATAAGGTATTGATTAGAAAACAAAAACAAAACAAAGTTAAAACAAAAAATAAACAAAGCCAATATGTTTTAAATTCTAGTTCATATTTAGGGTGCATTCTTTTGGCCTTAACTTAAACTTAAAATGAGAATTTTGTCCTTATTTGAATTTTTTTCACATTTGTTAATTTTGCATCAAATTTTTGTTGACTATTGATTCATCTCGATGAGAGGAATCGGATAAGTAAAATTTCTTTACTTTTACTCAAGTATTTTGAGAGAGAACCACTTTGTAGCGCAAAAAGTGACTTTTTGCGCTACAAAGTGGTTCTCTCTCAAAATACTTGGGTAAAAGTGAAAAAAAATTTACTTTTCTCATTCGTCTCGTCGAGACGAATCAATAACCCACAAAAAATTGGCATTAAACTAACAAATGCGAAAAAAATTCAAATAAGAACAAAATTTTCATTTTAAGTTTAAGTTAAAGTCTCTTTTTTTTTTCACGGAAGAAGGGATGATTTTATTTAGACAAAGAGCAGTCCAAGAACTGAATATCATCACGAGCAAGACTAGTGATATGTTGGGAGACAAGAACCCCCCAACACTCCAGTCTAGCACCTAATAGGAAACGCTTAGCCAATGAATGGGCTATCCTGTTACAAGAACGCTTAGCATGAATAAAGGAACAAGATGAAAATAAATGAAAAAGCTCTACACAATCAGCAAGAATAGAGCTACAATCAAAGAGAGATTTTTCATCTTGAATCAAAGTCTGAACTATCTGCAACAAGTCTCCTTCAACAATAATTTCAGAAAAAACTCTAATAGCCGCAGTGACAAGGGCTTCACGAATTCCAAAGCCTTGGTAGAACGTGGCGATAAGAAACCAGCAAAAGGAATTGAAACAAATCCCAAAATTTCACCAAAATGGTTCTTTGCTAAAATACCCGCACCAGAAAATGTCATTCTTCTTGTTAACTACACCGTCAACATTAAGTTTAATAACATTAGGTAAAAGGGGAAGCCAAGACGAGGGGTGGGGTGGAGTGGAGAGTCCAAGGAGGGAATGGACTGTTTCTGTAGCTGCCTTGAACTCCTCGCATAGGGTGATCACTTTTTCAACTGTAGCAGAGCAAGTCCAGAACTTTTTATCAAAGTACGCAGTGTTTCTCCCCTTTCATAACATCCGGCACAAATTGGCCAAAAGAACACGCTTTTGTTTTTGAGTTTGAATACGGGAATGAAGGACACACGAGACAAATATTGAATTTAATCTCTTCGACTGGTAAATGGACAAGAATTATGGAATGTCTTAAAAAAATTAAAAGTGGACCAAAATTTTCGGACTGAGGGACTAAATAGTAGCTATTGAAAAACAATACAAAAAGATATGAAAAATAAAAGGAAAAATCAATTACACTACCTATTTGGACATTATTCTTACGAGTGATAGCATCACTTTTAGATATACTGATCAAAAAATAAAAAAATAAAAAAGATAGCATCACTTAAATGGAAAATAAGAAAAATAAACAATGTAACCAATCTTGGATCCTTCAAAACAGAATTAACCACTTGGATTCCTCAAGCGTAACCGCCACCACGGACTTCTTATTCTCCCGCCAATTCTCTCTCTCTCTCTCTCTCTCTCTCTCCACATATACACACACGCAACGGCAGTTACTCTACTCGTCTCTCTCTCTCTCTCTCTCTCTCTCTCTCTCTCTCTCTCTCTCTCTCTCCATATACATACAAGCAACGGCAGTTACTCTACTCGTAGGAGAGAGTTTCAGATGGCGATTCCGGCAATTCAACTGCTTCGTTGCGCGACGCCTCTCAATCGTCCGTCTTCCGCAGCAATGCCGTCCTGGTCTCGGTCGCAGATGGTGGTGGCGAGACCGACTCTTTCGGCTCTGCCTCTGCGAAGTGTCAGTTACGGTCACTTCAGGAGTACTTTCGTCGTCAATTCGAGCGCTCCGAGCCGAACTCGTGCCTCGGCCATGGTTACAACGCAATCTCCCTCGTCTCAAATGCATTTTCCTCCATTTCTTACTTAATGTAGTACGTTTAATTGATTATTTGTTGAGAAATAGTCCAAATCAACAAAACAAACGAAGAACAATTGAGAAAAGAAACAAGAAACGCAAGACACATGGATTTTATGAGGTTCTCCAACTGCGTAGTTAAATGCATTTACGGCTCGCATTAGCTTTCACTGTGTACTTCTAGAGGTTGACTACACTCACGAAGCTTGAGAAACTCGATGTGTTGGAAAGTCACGTAGTATCCCTTACTGTGGGTCTTGTTGAATTCCTCGTCATAATAGGGTTTGCGTACTCATTGTTGTCATTAATTATAGCTTTGCGTATGGCGGTGTATTGTTAAAACAGATCTTGTGATGGAGCCTTGCTAAGGATTCATAGGCATGACCGCATGATCAAATTCTAAAACAAGTTTTATAATGGAGCGTAAAATTAGTGAAAGGAGTAATATATGAAGCACCAACACGGAGATTGCTACATCTGTGTCTGGCTGGGGGCACGTATGAGCGATGCCATGCTACGTGTCTATTAAAATTTAATACTCCCTCCATCCCATAAAGTTAATCCCGTACGAAATTACGTGCAATTTTCAAGCTTAAAAATAATGTACTTACCGAAATAATTTTTCGTGTGTAATATGGATTTTATTTGAAAGATCTCGATAAGAATACATTTATTTTTAAGTTTGAAAATTACACGTAATTTAGTAGATGACCAACTGTATGGGACAGGGGGGAGTACTTTTTTTTGTGCTCGGACACACGCTTTTAACTTCAAAAGTATTGGATCTTATATGTAATATATATATATAAGTCTATGTGAGATGCGCACATGCCATCGGTCGCTAATGCAGTCGATATGGTAGTTGCAACGTAGTTTGCATAACTGAAAACGTTATTTAAAAAAATTTGTCATCTCCCCTGCCATGTGTCCCCATTTGTTGAGGATTGTCATGTTCTGTAACCGTGTCCTTGTGCCATCGCGTCAGTCTCCCTACCCATGCTGAATAGGGTAACTAATTATGTGTTTGTTTGTTCATACTCCAACTTTTGTTTAACCTGACATTATCAGATATCACTGAATCGTAAAACATTGTTCTCTGTTTAGTTGGAATGGTGTTTTCTATCAGATGTTGATGATATGGGTTAGCCGTTGAGCTTAAGGGAGACGAATTTCTGAAGTTACGGAGGAAACGTTTCCAATCGCTCTAAAATCGAAGCTGCTTTTGTGATTTTTGTTTTGGGTGAATGTGCATGGTATTTAATATTGGAGAATTCCGCAACCTCTTGTAATCCTTGTGTCCAAATAAGATCTTCAATGTTTCGCTTGTTACGATGATCTAACTGGAGTTTTTCCTCCGGTTTTCTAGGTTGAAGATAAGTCCCCAAAGGTGCAAGAGAGTGATCTTTCTGGCACAGCTTATGTTCCTGTATATGTTATGCTACCGGTGAGTTACACAATTTACTCTTGTTCTCGTAAGTTATCCATTTTCTTCCCCCCGTCTGTTGTCTTGTTTCTTGAGGCTGCCTGTGCATTCACTCACCAGAACTTCATTTATGTTACTTTAACTTGTCCTCAGATATTGTCTCAACTTATTTGTCAGTTGTTGGTTCTTGCCTCGTTATCTATCTTGATTAAGTAATTTGGTAAATTTGTTACTCATATCTAGCATTTACATTTTGTGGGGGCAGTTGGGTGTTATCAGTATGGACTGTGAGCTGGTTGATCCTGACAATCTGGTCAAGGAGCTACAGATATTGAGGTCAGCTAATGTCGATGGTGTTATGGTTGACTGCTGGTGGGGGATCGTAGAGAGACATGCTCCACAAGAGTACAATTGGAGCGGCTACAAGAGCCTCTTTCAGATTGTGCGTGACCTTGATCTCAAGCTACAGGTGAGCAGTATGGAACCTGTTTTGCTACCTGTGGCATTCTTTTCTGTTTTGTTTGATCTTTGGTACACGGATTGCTGTCTTTCTTAACTATTATGGGCTGTTTGGCTTTGGTTTAGATTGATGGGTTGTGCAGTTGAGGATGGATACCTATTGAGTAAGATGATCACTTTTAACTTGCATTTATCGTCAAGAGAATTGGATTTAGGGAGAATGAAATGAGTCATATCAAGTTGCATTTTATAGAACTAATGTATATGGTAAAATTTATCTTCAAATAAGTTCAGGTGTCCATAAAATATCCCTTGTTCCAAGCTTACCCTTCAATTAGAATTGCGGAGATATACTTTTTAATTGAAAGGGTGTAGGTTAATTAGGATACAGACAAATATGGATGAAGGGAGAGTAGATCTTGGGGGCTATATATACCAAAAATTGACCACTTTTATATGTTTGGTCAATAATTTTATGGATGTCAAGAGGGATAAAATTAGAGTGGGATAAATGAGATGTTTCAGTGGAGGAGTGCATCATGAGGTTTTCACGTTCGCAGAATTCCTATGAAGTTGAAAAGCACAATTCATATAATTTTTTTTTTCGGTCGGCGAAAGTCAATATTGTTAGTTGGAGTTAGTTAGTGAGGTTTGCACCCCCATCAAATGCATAACTGTTATATGACGTTAATAGCCTATCTCGTGCCCAATTTGTCCCTCTTTTTTTATTTTTTGGCTTGAGTTTTGCATGAGTATGCAGGAATCATTGCGATGAGCAAGGCATTCTTCTAAGTGATGGATGGAAATCTATATAAGTAGTACTGCGTAAAATAGCTTGCATCATTGGTAGTGTAGTTGATTTTGCTCCATTTCCGAGCTCTTACTTGAATTACGAATTATCTCATTTAAGAAAAAAATAAATACCGCAGGTTGTTATGTCATTTCATGAATGTGGAGGCAATGTTGGTGATGATGTTCATATTCGACTTCCCCAGTGGGTTGCAGAAATTGGTCAAAGAAATCCTGACATGTTTTTCAAAGACAGTGAAGGAAGACCCAATCCTGAATGTCTCACTTGGGGAGTTGACGAGGAGAGGGTCTTAAGAGGTCGGACTGCCCTTGAGGTAGTGCATTCTTCCGTTTCATTCGGCTGTAGAGAAATTTTGCAGTCTCCATGAACACTGTAAAGTTTGAACACTTTCTCCAATCTCCATGAATATTGTAGATTCTTGTGACATATATTGTGACCAACCTTCTGGCAATCTCTGCATCCTCTCTGGTGCCACAGTCAGAGGCTGATTCTTTATCATTTCTCCTGAACTGCATCTTATACCTACGCCTCATATTATGACTGGGCTTCAAAAGTTCTATTATCTAGGTTTCGAAACTTTTGCAGTTTAGGGTCATGAGCTTCAAAGTATTTGGGTTTCTTTGGTGATTTATTTTATAAATATCTTCAGGTGCATCATCTTTCTATAATTGATGTAGGTGTACTTCGAGTTCATGAGAAGCTTCCGAGTAGAATTTGATGAGTTCTTTGAAGGTGGAATCATCTCTGAGATTGAAATTGGACTAGGTCCATGTGGGGAGCTACGATATCCCTCTTATCCTGAAAAACATGGGTGGAAGTATCCTGGCATTGGTGAATTCCAGGTAACTTTAATACCCTCCATCGTGAGGGAATTTCCTGGGGACTCATCACTTGTTTTTTAATGTTGCTCAATAATCTTTTAATATGTTAGCAGGACAAGAGTTTCTCCCATCATCACCTGTTTTGTCATGTCTACCCACACTAATTTTTATATGCATCTAATAAATTATTTCTGGCAGTGCTATGACCGGTACTTGTTAACGAGTCTGAAGAAGGCAGCCGAAGTGGGAGGAGATTCATTATGGGGGAGTGGACCAGATAATGCAGGTTCTTATAATTCCCGACCACATGAAACCGAGTTCTTTCGCGACAGAGGTGAATATGATAGCGATTATGGCAGATTCTTCCTCAATTGGTACTCCCAAGTTCTGGTTGATCATGGTGATCGAGTCCTCGCTCAGGCAAATTTGGCTTTTGAAGGCACTTGCATTGCTGCGAAGGCAAGTCAGCTGTTCCGAAATGCACTGCTCTTCATAAGGAAGATGATTTCTAGCTTGAAGTAACAAGATACTATTTCTTTCTCTTTTAAGAAGTTATCTCAGATGTGTTTTTGATTCTTGAGCAGCTTTCGGGTATTCATTGGTGGTACAAGACCGCAAGCCATGCTGCTGAGTTGACTGCTGGGTTTTACAATACATCTAATCATGATGGCTACACTCGAATTGCAACAATGTTAAAGAAGCATGGAGCTGCTCTAAACTTCACCTGTGTTGAATTGCGCACTATGGACCAGCATGAGAACTTTCCAGAAGCATTGGCGGACCCTGAAGCATTAGTTTGGCAGGTACTTGTATTTGCTTCATTCACCTTTATGCATAATTTTGTCGCTGGGGAGGAGTCCTTTCTTTCCCAAGAACACATTCTGTTTCCGAACTCGCAGCAGAATCAAGCTTTTCTGTTCAAAGTCAATTTGTACAAGCTTGTTGGGGATCACTTCACCCTCCCATTCTTTACAGTCCTTTCCTGTTATTGTTGCTGTTTTAATTTCATCTTTTCTCCTTCGTACTTATTCTTGTTGTTTAATCATTCCAGTTCCTTTCGGTACTTCGAAATTAATGTGCTAGGGGTTCAGATTCAGCTTTGTGACAACCACATTGGCTTTGTTTGGGATATAGATCAATTTCAAATTAATGTAGCAGTATCCCCCTTTTCTGGCCCTTGTCTCGAGTGTGGCTGATGGTCGTTTTACACGTAATAAAGCTTCAAATGTTCACTTTGGAATGATCTTGTTATGCTTCAGGTGTTTAAAGCTGCATGGGATGTAACCATACCAGTTGCAAGTGAGAATGCTCTTCCTTGCTACATCAGAGAAAGTTATGACAAGATATTGGAGAATGCAAAGCCCTTAAACGATCCAGAGGGGAGACGTATATCTGCTTTTACATACTTGAGGCTCAGCTCAGTTCTCATGGAGGAACAGAATTTTACGGAGTTTGAACAATTCGTCAAGAGAATGCACGGTAAAAAAATACATCCTTGTACCGTATAATTGTGCATCTAATTTGGCAGTTATTACCTCTTTTTTCTTTTCCTTGTCCCTTTTGGTAAGGTGACTAAAGAGGATTTTTAGCCCTGAAAGACATCATGTCAAAATCACAAATGTCTGATGCTTTTGTGTTTGATTGAAAATGATGACTGTTGATTCATGGATTGAATAGTCCCTCTATGGGGTGAGGGAGGGGAGATGTTCCTGGGCTTTCGGATAGTATAAGTCGTTATCGGTAAACAGCATATTGAATAATCCTTGACGTAACCACTTATATGTAGACTGCACCGCATCATTCTTGAGCCGTTTTCTTGACGATGTTTCCATGAGGTCTCTGATATCAGCTCATGGTGTTTCTGAGACATTTGAGGAATGCTTACTTCTTGCATCATTAGAGATAACCCGGATAGATAGAATTAGAAGTTTGATCACGACGTAGGTCACGTAGCTAGTCTGTCTGATTTACCATATAATCTGGAATTTGCATGGAATTACTATAGAAACTGATCTGCATTGATGAGTAATTTGCATGGAACTACTCTATTGACATCATCTTTTATGTGGCGATTAACTGAGAATTGTGTTGCCTCTTCATGTGCAGGTGAAGCATTGTCGGGTCTGCCATCGTCGTCCGAATGAAGAGGCGTTTGCAGCTAAGTAGGAAGAAACCATATGCACATGCCTGTAAATCTGTTACATACCAAAAAAAATGTCTGTAAATCTTAGATTTGTTCTTCTTCTTCCCGGAAAAGGGGAAAAACAATGTTGCGCGTCGCAAAATAGTGAACTGGTTGCAGAAGTTTCGGTCGGATGACCGAAAGATGGACAGTTTATGGAGTCTCTTGACTTTGTTTTTTCCTGTGTTCCACAAACCATAGAGCTTACTTACATCACAAAAGTGGTGGGGCAATTGGCCCATGAAAGGATGAAATAGGAGGGCCTTTGTCCTGTTGTAATGTTTTGGTCCTTTGGAGATAAAGAAACCAGCTATAACAGCTACGAGCTTGCTATCTCTGTGTTTTGGCGGGAGGCTATATACTGTTAGGGTGTTCTTCAGTGGGGAAGTTTTCATTCTTAGAAATTTGTTCAAATGCATATGTTTTTTGGGGGACTGGAGATGGTGTTCTGCACACCGTGCTGTCCACATCTGGACCGTTCATCTCGGCAATAAATTGTTAGGATTGCTGAGACGGTTGAAACTTAAATGGTTGAGATGACGTACAACACCAAGCAATCCAAACCATTGATTGTCGAGATGAATGACTTGGTAGTGGACTTATGGTCTTTTTCATTTAAGTTTTTAACGTCAATTTTTAATGGTGGCAACAATGAAGCGTGGTCATTTTTTTTGTATAAAAATATTGCTCAGACGATATGCCATTGATACCACATGGAGTAACTTTTATTTCGTTTTTTAGCGCATTTGTATTATAAATGATTCTTTTTCGGAAAATGACTAATTTGGGCTTATTTTTATTTTGGACTAAACATCGTTTATACACGTAAACGTGACACATTTTTCTCTATATAAATAACATACTCTACGAATCAAATAAACTACGTAACAATTTGAATCAAATGAATAAGATAAAAGAAGATTTCGTATAAAACTCATAGCAGCATGTTATGGCCCAAGACACAAGTCACACAACAAAATCCGGACCCTTAAAAAATATTTTCAGAAACCCAAAAGAATATTTTTGCAATGTTTTGAAAACTGAGTTGTTTCATTGTTTAAACTAAAATAAGAAAACCAGAACAGAAAATACACCCAGTGCCAAACAGTCTACCATCCAAGCTTGGACAACTTTTTGAAGCTCGTTAAGGTTTTAAATTAAGCTCGAAACAAACAATTAATTAAAAATTGTTCGAGATCAGCTTATCTCATGAACAAACTGAACTTGAGCACATTTTTTTAGCTCGTTAAATTTTCACATAATTGATCAACTATCCGCTCGGCTCGTTTATCAACTCTGGCTACACCATCATACACCAACGCATCCTCCTTCTCACGTGCCAACTATAGGTTCCTCGCACGGTCGCACCCAAGCTCCTTCCCTCATCCGTGCCAAGCACCAAGTAAAAGAGAGAGAATTTAACCCCCCCCCCCCCCCAAAAAAAAAAAAAGAAGAAGAGGAAATTACATAATAAATCCCAGAGTTTGACTCCTTTCTGAAATTAAACCCTGAGATTTCAATTTGAACAACTAAAACCCCGCAGTTCCAGACGTGCTACAATTGGAACCCTTTGTTCACCCCGTAAGCCTACTTAACAGAATTACCCCATCCCACCTTCACTCCCTCTCTCTTCCTCTCTCTCCTTTTCAGCGGCATACAACCATCATTATTCATCACCTAACCCCTCTCTCCTTCTTCCCAGTTCACCACACTCATGATATTAGTTATTCTTATTTGACACCTAAGTATACTCTCCCATATCATTCATACTTGGAGTTAATTTGGGATAAAATTATGAAGTATTTATCAAAAAAATTGGAATATAAAGAAAAATTGGGAATCAAACTTCCCTTATCGGCCCTTCCTTTTCGACAGCCACTCGGGCAGCCTCATCGTTGATTACCCATCCCCGTACACACCCACCCATCTCTCACTCCACATGCCTCATTTTCTTGCCTTATTTCACTCTCCACGTACATGCCCACTTCTATTACAACCTTCATCACCACACCCTAGCACTACCGCCCCCATTGTCGTGCCCCAAATTCTCCACCACCATATCCAGAAACCCTCTCCCTCTTGTGCGCCATCGGAAATACTAATTTCCCTCACTTACCCATAACCCTTGGACCCACCCATTTACTACTTTCTTTTTAGAAAGTAACCAAAACAACTGTTGCATGACTGTTTACTTTGACGCTATATTGCCATGTTGGGCCCACTGCCTAGACTTCTTATGGTTAATATATTATAGTCCCACGATGGTTAATCTCTTTTCAAACGATCCATTTTACTACCTTTTCCAAATCGTAGACGGGGTTTTTAATCAAATTTTAGGTTGGGTTTATTCAAGTGGTTTTATCTCTCTATTCCTCTAAAATAGACTTCATATCTCTATTTTTTTTCTTCTTAAATGTCCTTTCTAAGGTTGCATTCAGAGAGAGAAGGTAAGAGTGAGAGGAAAAGCAAGTGAGACAGAAAGAGAAGGGGGGTGGGCAGATGTAGAAAGGGAGGTATGTTAAGTTGGCTAACGGAGGTGAACGTAGGGTTCAAATTGTGAAATGTGTGGAACTGTGTGTCTTTAGTTGTTCACATTGAAATATTAGGTTTTGATTTAGGAAATGGGTCAAACTATGGGGTTTAATATGTATTTTTCCCCAAAATAAACAGAATAAAAGAAAATTATCTAAAAAACAGACCGAAACGTACAGAACGCCGCAGCCATGGCTCCCAAGGCGAAAGAGAAGCCAAAACCCTCACCCTCGCCGGCGGTGGCGTCACAGCCCGCAATCGCCGTCGAAGACCTCTTCACAGCTCTCAACCGCCACATCCAGAGGTCGGAGCACGAGCAAGCCGTCAAAGTCGCAGATCAAGGTCATTATCTAAAACACACACATTTATCTCGATTACATAAGATTACGAACATACAAACCCTAGCGCGTCTTTTGAATTCTGATGAATATGTGTTTGACAGTGCTCTTAATTGCCCCGAATGACGAGGACGCCATTCGGTGTAAGATCGTGGCGTTAATTAAGAACGATAGCATCGATGAGGCTCTTGCGACCATGGAGGCTTCTAGAAGGATCCAAATTGATCTCAGTTTCTTCAAGGTGATCGTCTCTCAGTTGTACCTACTTTTTCAGTTTCGACTATGCTAGTGTGTTGTTTCTCAAGTAGGAAGTTTACTTTGTTTGGTTTGGTTTGGTTTGGTTTTTGAGGTAATGAGAGAAGATAGATAGATAGAGAAATGAGAAGAGTAATTGTAGAGAAAACTTAGTGGGAACGATGCGCATAGTGACATAGAGAGGAGTTGAATCTAGAGACTCAA
Organism: Rhododendron kiyosumense; assembly: GCA_019656275.1. Lineage (NCBI taxonomy): Eukaryota > Viridiplantae > Streptophyta > Magnoliopsida > Ericales > Ericaceae > Rhododendron > Rhododendron kiyosumense. The sequence continues at coordinate 25,756 of BPLS01031858.1, read as the reverse complement.
AATGGGGATCAATTTTTCTGTACCGGTTCCCGTTCATTTTCAACCATTAGATTACACGCCAGTTTTTATATTCTAAAATTTAACATGATGTAACGGCTCAAAACACTTTGGTACACGGGAACCAGGGGATTTGGTACAGAGGAACTGGTGTGCTCAAAACGAACACAGTTATCTCTCAATTCGAGTTTGAAGCTATTGGTACCTAGACTGTTATGCGATTATACCAACTTTTTCTTGATTTATGAGGGTCTTTATGCATACGTTACAAACATGCTGGTTCATTGTTTATTGAGACAATAGTTTGTGAAAATGTATGGTAATTGGATGTATTTGAGCTGGGTTTTTTTTCATGATGTTGGCACCTGTTAGGCAAATGTATGTTGGCAAAGGTTATACAAGTGCAAGAAGTAGGTTAGTTTAAACATTTGCCTTGCCTCTTTTCCTGCCCTTCTTCTTTGGAACCTCAGGGGAAGCATTATGGACCATGGCAGCTGTCAATTCATCCTCAGAAGGCAAAATAATGTTAGTGCCTCCTCCACAGCATCCCCAACCCTTAGAACAGAAAACTTATTAGAATCTACAGGAGAAAGCAGACCAACCATAACGTCATGAGATGCACTGGCAACCATTGGACTTCTCATTTGTTCATTGAACCCCAAATCCTCACTCTTGGTATTCTTACCCTTCAACTTTATACTACTGTTACCACCCAAAGGCACTTGAGGCTCCAGACCATCAGCAACTGAAAGAGGACGACATCATACTAGCAGAAACAGCTGCAGATGAAGGCGATGGCTCCGGCACAACAGCATTCCTACTCTTTACTTGCCAGGCTTGATTCTGGACCGCCTCCTTAACCACCTGACAGGTCCTATACATTTCAGTCTTCAGAGGATGCCAAGGATACCAAACTTTGAATTAAACTTAGATCCATTCGAGTGAGATAGCTCAAAGCTTCGGGAAGAACATAATCCACATCCACCTCTACATGTATTTTGGCATAGCTAATTTTTTTTCAAGACTCAGTTAATTGGTCAGCATAAAGAGGTTTCCCTACAGCCCTGACCACATAACTCAGGCCTGCTCTGTCCATAACTCCAAAGGAAATGTGCCCAAATAAGGTCCTTCTTCAAGGGCTCCTTTTCAAGATTCATATGGGGATGCCATTGTTTGAGAACAAGCAACGTGCCCCCAAAATGCCATGGGTCTGCTAACAAGCTGCCTATAAGCCCCAGCCTGATCAAATTGAAAAATGAAAAATCCTTTATCGTTTGACAGAACCTCAGACAATCCAAACTTACCCCAAATCTTTCCTGCAATACTCTTAAAAGCCATAAAAGGTAATTTCTTATCAGCAAAATAGCCTACAACACAATCGTTTGATTTAGAAACCCCAGAATTTTTCAACTTCCAAAGGAGGGTCAACAAACAGTTTATCATTCAACACACATGGAGACATATGAGTGAGAGATGTATCTGAAACAACTTTATCTTTCCAAGAAGGGGAAGAAGCCGTACCATGTTCAGGATGTATCGCAAGGGCCTTTTCCTCCAAATTCTTCTTCAGCAAAAGAATTCCTGCCTTCAAGTCCTTAATTTGTCGGGCAGCAGGCCCATCTGTATCATTAATCAACAAGTGATCATAATTTGGGACTGTAGCCTTCTCAAGAGTTTCAATGAGATCAATACGACAAACATTCCTTGCACCAGAACCAGGTGAACCCCTAGCCCCACCAACAGCCGCATATTTCAACGAAGAACATTCCTAAACTTGGAATTGGGCTGTAGATGGCCCCCGAAGAAATCTCCATGACAATCGAGCCAAAACGAGATCCAGAACTAGAGCAACCGACAAAAACTGCAATTGAGAGAGAAGCTCTCTTCTTGAATGGATATTGTTTTTTATGTTTCTGTAACACCAAAGCATCTAGTTATAAGTACGTACATATCTTTGAGGAATTTCTACCCAAATTCTTACTGTGTTGTCCGTTTTATTTTTTGCTGTCTGTGTTGCTTCTGTAACAGGCTTTAGTTAGCTCTTGTTGATCTATTTCTTTGTTATTGTGTTCATTCCCCATCAGGCATACTGCTTATACAGACAAAATAAGCTAAATGAAGCTTTAGAAGCTTTGAAAGGCCAAGAGGGAAACTCTGCAATCATGCTACTGCAATCTCAGATTCTTTTTCGTATGGGAAAAATGGACGCTTCTTTGGACATCTATCAAAAGCTTCAGAAGTCCAAGATAGAGTCCTTGGAGATAAATCTTGTTGCTGGTTTAGTCTCTGCTGGGAGGGCTTCTGAAGTGCAAGGAGTGATGGAGGCACTCAGAGTGAAAGCAACAAGTAGCTTTGAGTTGGCATACAACACTGCTTGTTCATTGATTGAAAGGAACAAGCATTCAGATGCAGAGCAACTACTACTGTCAGCTCGAAGGTGATCCACAATCTTTTGCTTGAGAATTGACTAGAACGTGCAATCCACTTTCTAACTACTTAATGCTAGTTCAGGCACTACCAGTGGGATTATCTCTTTACTTCCACTGCTCTTGCTTCCATCTCTATCTGTTATTGACCTGCTTCAGTACTTCTTTTTCGTTGGCCCTTCTTCATTCCTATTCAGCAAAGAGTGCTGGTTTGATGTTTTGATGAAACTATATTAGAAACTGAAGCATATGAGCTAGGAGATGTAGTACCTGGGTTTTCAAAACATTATTGCTTGGAAATCACTTGTCGTGGAAAGAAAATGTGTCCCTTCTGGTCAGCTTGTTGGACATTCTCGTTTCTGTTTGGGTCCATGACTCGTATGTGCTGTGTTCACAGTAAAGTATGTCTTCCAAACCCTGCCTCTCATTCTATAAGGTGCTGTCAAGTGTCAACGACAATTCCTTTACAAACTATATCTTTAATAAGAATGCCGAGAACAGATACACATCTTACAACCTGACAGATGGATTTTGACACAATAGATTAAGGAATCATTGCTGCTTGCTTTGACTTGAAAACTTGTTTTGCTAATGTAGGATTCATGTAGAACCCATTAAGTGCTCAGATGGTGCAGAGTTGGTATGCCACCCTAATGTGGTTGAAGCATGTATTTTTTTTTTAGAAATTAGAAGGTTAACACTTTTTCATGTATGTGGAATTGAAGGATAAAGTCTATACAATAAGAATATCATCTTCATTCTATGCATATATCCAATGCACACTGTCTGATGCATGATGTTGGTATGTGGATGTTAGGTGAGTCTGCATCTCTTATGGACTTGGGCAACACTGTACAGCTGAATTCGGAAAATTTGCCTTGTCCTTCTTGTGTAATGCAGAGCCATCCCATTATTTTTTCTCCGAGAAGTAATGCAGTGAACAATGTGCAATCCTGTTATTCTCTCTTACATTTCACAGAATGAATATTTTTAATTGGTATTGTCAAGCTTGGTGGGTTTCCCTTCACATGGCTTGAGAGGACTTTGGTGGCTCAATTGGCATGTCTAGACCTTATAATATTGCTGCAACCGTAATGCCCACGTGCTCTTTGGGTGATGGTTTAAACTGTATACTCTCCGCTTTAGGATTAGGGCCAGAGCTTGAATTGGTATTGACATGTTTTAGAACCACTGTTGTTGGGTCCGTTTCTGCAAAATTTCTTTCTTTAGAAATTCCTACTACTTTATGTTCGTTCTTAAACAGCACAAATCTCCTCGGATATTTGAAGGAGACGTAACTATTTTCTCTCTGTGACAGAATTGGTCAAGAGGCTCTAATGGAAGAGAATTTGGCAGATGATGACATAGAGACTGAATTGGCTCCAATAACTGTGCAGTTGGCACATATTCAGCAGGTATACTATGGACACACTATCTCTCTTCTTTCAACAACTTTCATTTTTCATTTTATCTAAGTTGGCTTTTTTAATCAGCTCCTGGGGCACACACAAGAAGCCATTGAAGCTTTCACAGATATCATAAAGAGAAATCTGGCAGATGAATCATCACTAGCGGTAGCAACCAACAATCTTGTATCGTTGAAGGGTCCAAAAGATGTCTCGGATAGCCTCAGGAAACTTGATCGATTGATAGAGAAAGGCAGCGGGACCCAGAGTTTCCAGCTTGCTCGTGGACTGGACTTGAAGCTTTCGTCGAAGCAAAGAGAAGCAATATACACCAATCGAGTGCTTCTGCTACTTCATTCAAATAAGATGGATCAGGTCTTAAATTTCTCCCCCTCACCTCCTTCATGATCTCCCGCTGTTAAACTCGAAGATTTCCAGGGCGTTGTCTTATAATAGGGCCAGTTTTCTTTTAGGATTTTTTTTTGTTACGTGTTCACAAGGTGAAGGGCAAAACCAAGAAAACAAATAAAAAAATAACTCCGATATCCTCTTATAATTTGGGTTCTTGTATTTTTTGTTTGTAATTGACAAGAAACCTGGGTAAACTGGAGCCTACCTCCGTGAGAAAGAAACCCGTTCCTACCAAATGGAGGGATGCAATCTCAGCTCGCGAGGGAGAGCTGAGATCCTCGTAATGGGTAAATATCCTTGATCTGCTGTCCAATAGGATTTACGTAGTCCTGGGGAAACTGATAAACGTATTTCATTTGTCTATATATCTATCTGCATGCAATCTGTGTGCTTATTGCCTCTTCTTTCAGCTGCAAGACTGAGAGATCTAAGGATCAATTTCTTGACAGCTTTGTTCCGGTGGCATATATTGAACTCCCAAGTTTTTGGGGTTTTAAGCGAGAGTTGATCGTCTTTCTTCTCGGGAATCCCTTCCTTTGGAACAATACGTAATTCTTTATAAAAAAAAATTGACATGAAACCTAGGGTTTGCAAGTTTAGGGGTGTTCGTGAATTTAGGGGTGTGTAAATAATATTTTCATTTTGGTATTGATGGTATTTGCAGGCTCGTGAACTTGTTGCTGTGCTGCCAGACATGTTTCCGGATAGTGTGATACCAATATTGCTTCAAGCCGCAGTCTTTGTGAGAGAAAACAAGGCTGGAAGAGCCGAAGAATTACTAGGTCAATATTCTGAAAAGTTCCCTGACAAATCAAAGGTGGTTCTCCTCACGAGGGCACAAGTTGCCGCTGCTGCGGGCCACCCACAAGTTGCGGCTGAGTCCCTATCGAAGATACCCGAAATCCAACACATGCCCGCCACCGTTGCCACCCTCGTGTCGCTCAAGGAGCGTGCGGGTGACATCGACGGAGCTGTTTCCATTTTCGATTCCGCGATAAAGTGGTGGGCGAATGCCATGTCGTCGGAAGACAGCAAGCGCCATGTCATTGTGCAAGAGGCGGCAGCCTTTAAGCTCAAGCATGGTAGAAAAGAGGAGGCAGCCAAATTGTACGAGGAGCTCGTTAAAAGCCACGGAAGTGTCGAGGCTTTGGTTGGGCTTATTAAGACGGCTGCTCATTCGGATATCGATAAGGCTGAAGCGTACGAGAAGAAGCTGAAGCCGCTGCCCGGTATGAAATCAGTTGATGTTGATGGTTTGGAGAAAACTTCAGGTGCAAAGCATATGGAAAACGGGCCTCATGTGGGGACCGCGGAACCGTCTGAAAGTAAGAGTAAGGAGAAGGCCAAGAAGAAGAGGAAGAGGAAGCCAAAGTATCCAAAAGGGTTTGACCCGGCTAATCCAGGTCCTCCACCGGATCCTGAGCGGTGGCTGCCTAAGAGGGAGAGATCTACTTTCAGGCCGAAGAGGAAGGATAAGAGGGCGGCCCAGGTGAGAGGGTCTCAGGGCGCCGTGGCGAAAGAGGCTACCAATGCCAATGCGAAATCAAACCAAGCTACTACTACCAAAGCAGCTTCGCAGAATGTAGTTGCAGAGCAGCCCAAGGCTACTTCTAAGTCATCTAGAAAGAAGTCCAGGAATTAGAGGGAAAGAGAACCATTTTTTGTTTTTGCATTTTTGGAGAAAAAATTGAGTCATTTGCAGGTTTATTTACATTTTTTTATATTTGTATTTGAGGAATACAGTTTTTTTTGGTAGTTTTATCATTTGGCTTCATGAAGTGTTGTGGTTTTCCTTTACATGAAGCCTAGTTAACCATTTTAAATTATCTTATCCATGTGGTAGCATCAAAATCTATTGGTGGATCTCATCTGGCCTTAACTCAGAGCATCCGCAATGGTAATAATCAAAATGTGCCCTGTCAACATTTGATTATTCACTTAGTTCATAATTAAACTTAATAACTTTTATTTTCACATTGGTTATTTTTGCATCTCTAACAAAAAAAAAAAAAATCACAATGCACAATGCACATTTATTCAATCGCAAACGAGTTTCAATTACGCACCAGATTACGCCAAATTATTTGTCTTAATGAGATAATTCCAAAACTGAAAAGCCGATAGCCTTTACTCGATTTGGCGCGTTCAGGCGCGTGAGGAGGGTATGGCGATCGGTCTTTCAGTTTTGAAATCGTTTTGTCAAGACGAATAATTTGGTGTGGTAGGGTGAGTGATTAGAACTCGTTTACGAAAAATCCAAATTTGGTTATTGATTAGTTTTGGTTATTGGTAAAAGTTATTAAGTTTGGTTATGAAACAGATAGAATTTGGTTTTTTGCTAAAAAACTTATAAGTACAATGTGGGATTTTTTCTAAATATTGTTGTTAAATTTGTTTATCTACACTCATTTACTTGTCACAATATGGATGCTGGTAGCTTTGAGATTTTAGTGGATAGCTTCGGGAGATACCGATAAGGTACTCTGAGTGAGACCATAAAGCTATGATAAGGTACTCTGAGTGAGACCATAAAGCTATGTACTAATGGTTAATTTGGATAATGTTAGTCCAATCAAATGGAAAACGAAATGAAGGCACTCTTTTTTTTGGAAGTATACACAAACATATTGCATTCATAATAAAAAAAAACGTGTAATGGATAATATGGGTCCGAAAATACAAGAAAAACAATCTAAAAAAAATAAATACAAAAGCTGCAAAAAAAACAGTAAAGGAAGCAGAAAATCAAGGAGTCCACTCAAGACTGGGTTTTGCCGTTTTGGAAGGAACCAAATTTGCATTTTGCAAAAAACACCAAGCCCGCCGTTGTCACGTTGTTGCCACCGCCATTGCCACTACCGCTTCTGGCGGAACTCCACCACTGTCGATCATCTCAAGAATATTGTCGAATGCAGAAGCTCCAGATCTACTATAGATATTGGTGATTATCCTAAAAATTGAAGGCACTCTTAAACTTGAAGTTTTCTTGCAACGAAACCTAAACAATATTTTGAGCCCAACTATGGGCACGCTGCTACTTACGTGCCAAATGTATGCTAGGTTGCGTGGGATATTTTTTTGAGTCCCAAATTAATGATCGAAGTTGTTTAATTAATGATTGATGCAAAATTAATGTCAACTCATTCGAAAAATGGTATGAGCTTTGGTTGGTTCACCAATATTTGTCCCTGCTGATTTTTTTTATTTTTATAGAGACTTACACGATCTGATATTTAATTAGTGTACATTAAATGGTCTATCCGCACTTCTTTTTAAATTTTTTTTTTTTAATGGTGGTGGCATGACACCGTTGAAATGGAAGAAAGTAGGTAACATTTTGCACTGTTACTTTACAAATTTGACCTCACAGAACAGCCAAAGTTTTCTAGAAACAAGTTTAAGGCAATAAATTTTGACACTCCACCGCTTGGTAACCATACTGCATTATTTGGTTTTTAATAATCGTACTTTCTTTTTACAAAATCATCATTACTGAAATTTTTAGTTCTTTCATTTCAAAGAATGATGGTTTTAGATATTGTTACAATTAATTCGGGTTCTGTCCACGGAATATATACGCATTCGTTTTCCCAAACCCAACAAAAGAGTAGATAACAATTATAAGACGCTTATTATGGGGTTTATATCCCCTCTTATTGAGTTGACAATACATTCTAATTACGAGAAGTTCTTTTTCTCTAATTCTCTTTATACTATTTCCCTAAAAATTCAAGAAGTGTACGTCTTCCTAACTTGTGAATTGGAAAGTTCCCCTGTCCAAAGCAAACTTTTTTTGGTTTTGCTATTGTCAGCCCACTGAGTTGACGATAAGCACACTAAAAGACAAAAAAAACACGTATTTTTTGAACCTTTTACACTCTTTAATACACATTCAATCACTTATTATTGTCAGCCCATTGAGCCGATTTTGAATTTTTCAACTTTTTTTTTATTTCTTGGAGAGCACACTAAGACGGACAGCAAAGTTTTTTTTATTTCTTGGAGAGCACACAAAGACGGACTTTGATTTGTTTGCTTACTATATTAATCCAAAATAACATAAAAATATACTATATGAAGATAAAAAAAAATAGTAGTTGTCTTGATCATCATGTGGGCCAGTACCAAAAACTTGCACACAACGTTTCCTCATGCGTGTGTGGAACAGAGTTGGTCGAAAATTCTATGCGTGTGGGACCTGAGCATGAAAGCATTTTGTTCCGAAGATATTTCAAAACTACTGCGGGCCATTCACCGAGTGAATTAGTTTTTGAGTCGATGTATCGTACTGTTAACGGGTGTTTATCGACTGGATTAGTTTTGAATCGATGTACCATATTACTAACGGGCGTTTTATCGACTGAATTAGTTTTGAGTTGATATAGTATGAGAATAGATATAATAAAGAAGTAGATATAGAACATGTATGTACATAGGTAATGTAAGGGCGGAGGCATGTAGAGACAAATGGGGGTCATTTGACCTCACTCATTTTGATTTCTCACGTGGATATTTGATAGTTTGCCTTCATTTTTCTATTTTTTACCCCATAAAAATTCAATAAATTGCCCAAACTTGCTTCAAATTTATAGAAATCGCATGCATTCTCTTCCTTTTCGAGAGTTGATAGTTTTATAAACTAGACTATCATTCATTGTTTTCAAAATATGGTAAATCTTTGGTACCAATTACAGTATAAAGAAAACTCAGATTTATCAGTGTATAATGTATCTTATAATTAACCTTTTGTAGATGGTTTGTTTGAGTAATTTATGGATGCTTGGTTTATTTTAGAATGAATATTAAGTAGGTGGATATATAATTAAAAGAAAATATGGCATTTTTGTAATTAAAAGGCAAGATATGAAGCAAGTAATAAGGATAAGGGGAGGTGATGTTATTATATCTCCCTGTAGGCGGATATACAATTCGGAGATATAATATCAACCATCTATATTTGGGTGGCAAATAACGGACATAAATAGTTCGGATATACTAGTAACTGGGGAAAGGGAAAATGACTGTCAATGACGTATTTTGATAGGAGAATTAATACTCGTCAAGAACATTTTCAGCATTAACAAATTTTTTCAGTATATTCTTGGCGGATATTAATTATCAAAATACATCATGTGCCGTCATTTTCCCTTGGGGTAATAGCACATCCGCCCTCTATATCCTGTCGTCAAACCCGAAATTTTTTGTTAAAAATTGTCCAATAACAGAAATTTACTTACCTCCTAGCTGCCGAAATGGATCGGGTCACGAGTAAGACAAACCCGAAACAGTCTTGGTCAGCAGGGACTTGCATCTGGGTCAAACTTAACCCACTCAAATAATCTTTCATTAGATCTGTGTTTAAAATGATGAAATTCAAAGTGGGCAAGGTTCAATTTCCGTAAGCATCCATCCCCCTCCTTAAGTCTCCTATGATAGAGTAGATTATAATTAACGAATGAAAAAAAAAAAAGAAAAAGAAAATTACAAAATACAAGTTGGGCCACATTAAACTTATCTCATAAGCAATACTATTTTAAGCTTTTGGAAATGACCCCATCTTGTTGGAGAGAGATCAACTTTTCATCTATCTTAATGAGATATCAATTTTTTTTCAAAAAAAATGTGACAACAATTTATTAGTCAATCTTTTTTAATCCCTTCATTTTGGTAATAGTTTTCTTAATAGTTATTGGCCCTTGATAAGATAACGTGGGGCCGTAGATTAGTTGCTCGCTCACCGAGTACTATGATGTTAGGATTGAAATCTTATCATTATGGATAACAATTTTTTCTTCTCCTATTTCTTGTCGCTAATTTTTCACAAAAGACGCATCGAGTCGCTCTCTTACCGAGCATAAATAATGTCACAATTGGAATCTTATCGTTATAGGTAACCGTCTTTTCTTCGCTGTTTTTTCTAGACAATTGTCATATATAGAAAGTATTTGAGGAAAAAAATTGAGAACAAAAAGGAAAATGTCGGTCAAACCTCCCTAAAATATCAACTGAGAAGTTGTTGTTAAGCAAGACCTTTCCATGATATCATGGTTCCAACTCTAATCTATCTAATTAATTATAGAATCGTCATTCTAACACTAATTATAATGATTACATTTGTTTAAATTTGACTAATTTATCTTTGGATCGAGCAGGTATGAAATTTGAAACATGTCTCTGTCCATTCTTTCTCAATTTTATGTTTCAAAATAAATGATTTTAAAGTGTGAAATTCAAAGTAATTTTGGTGAATGAAACACAAGAAAAATTACTCGTTGCGTCCGAAGATGTATAGAACCCGAGTCCAGCTAGGGGTGATAAATGAGCCAAATAAACCGAGCGTGGGTGTTGAAGTTTGGTTTGAAAACTTAAACAAGTTTTAAAGTATTTTTTTATCTTACATTGTTTCTTGACCAGCCGATCTCCAACGAGTTTTAATTGAGACGGACTTGAGTACTTGAATTTTTATACATCCTTAGCCAACCGAGCCCAATAATAACTTGTTTTATCTTTGATTTGAAACTTAACGAGTTTTAAAAAATATTCAAATTTTATTTTACATGACAAATCCATATTAACTGACCTTTTCACAAGTGAATAGAAACTAAAACTCAAGTAGATTGGTTTGTTTTGCACGCCTACCCGAAAACCAAAATAATTTGTCATAGATAAGGCTTTTACATCACTATGTCCCACACCAATATATATATATCAATGTGCGGTGAAAAAGGGCTTCGAACAATACTACTGACTCATTACTAAGTAATCTCCTGTTGCTCAAGTTAAGAACATTAGTTTCATAAACAAGTGAAATTTATCAACCAAATCAATTTATCAACCAGTAAATGTTTTCCTAAACACTAATTAATGTGATAGATATAGATTAGGCATGTGCTTATTTATATTAGGTTAGGTAGTATTACCAAACGCTCGGAAACGGATCCGGGGATGTTATAGGGCGCTTTTCTTTAGTGCATACTGTAGGATAGATTCGGACTGTCCATCTCGACAATTAATTATTCAAATATGTTTGTTAACTTCAACCAATAAAAGTATATTTTGACGGGTAAGAGTACTATGACGAATCTCAACCATCGATTGCCAGGATTGCCGGTCTAATACTGCCCTACAAGGTGCATTACACGGAAGCGTCCTACAGCATCCCGAATCCCTCGGAAACTCCGGTAACCGGTAAAAAAAACCCCGCCACAAACTACTCGTAGGAAATTTCGCCTCCCGCCACATACTATACCGAAATACTAGTAACTTTTTCCATCCCTACACGTGTCCATTATCCCACCCCATTTCTCTCTCCTGAATTGGTCACATGCCCAAACTCGCCGCTGAAAAATTATTCAGTGCCATTGGAATAAGGACACATCGTGCCTCACTTCTTATCCACCACATAATTGTGTGGTGTGTATAATTCTCACGCAAAATGTTTAGTGAAAATAGGAGTTAAGGCACCAAAGTGTCTCTGTCTTTGAGGCCCCGTCCTAGAAACTTTCTTAAAAATTAAGCAGTTTATTTCACATTTTTAAACTAAAAAATAAAATAAATGAAAAATAATTTTTGAATTTTTTTTTGCATCGTATAAAAGATCTCATTGAGATCTTCTAAACAAGATCCATATTGCATATTTTTAAATTTCAATAAACCCATAATTTTTGAGTTTGAAATTGTTTTCTTAAAAAATAAGGACTCTTTAAGAAATTGCCTTCTTAAAGAATTTTTGAGCATTTTTTGACTCCACATGCCTTTGCCCCAAGGGCACCGAAAAATTTCTCCCCCTCGTCCTCCGCCGGTGATTCTTAAATTTTTCTCCTTGTATTTCTCTCACCTTGTATAGGGGTAATAAATGAGACGAATAAATCAAGTAGTTATTTGTTCAAGCTCGATTGAAAAATTAACAAGACAACCCTTATACTCAGCCTTCATAAAGGCAGGAAAAGGGGACAGAAAGGGTTGTCGACATGCAAATTAGCTAGCTAGGAATCAAAAAAGGAAATTCATGACCCCATAATCGACTAGTTGGAACTGCAAACTAAGCCCAAAGTTCGTAATAGTTAGTACTAATAAACATTTTAAATTAAGTTTCAAAAGGGTAAAAAATAAGTTAAGCTCCAAAAATAAGTTCAAAAGAACGCACCCTTATGATGTGAGTACAGACTTGTAAAACATGCTTAAACTAAGTTCATTTATGAGACGAAACGATCTTGAACGAGATTGTACTGAACACAATTTGATCTTGAGTAGCTTCAACTTTTTATACATCGTAAATCGAACGAGTCAAATACTAACTTATTCAAAGAAACAAACACGAGCTCAAACTCGAACAGTTTGGGTCCTGCACCAACACTAACCTCTAGTATAAAGAAACCCCAGCTACAAACAAGGAACAAGCAGCCACCACAGGATTTCCTCTCCCGCCACACACCCTACCGAAATACCAGTAACTCTTTTCAACCCGCCACGTGTCCCTTACCCCACCCCCCCTTCTCTCTCTCTCTCCTAAATTGGACACACTTCCCAAACCCTCATCCCCTCCCTTCCCTCTCCAATCTCTCTCTCTCTAGATTTCCAAATTTTTTCACCTCTGGGTTTGTCTCTCCTCCTCCTTCCCCTCTCTCTCTACATCCCTTCCCCTGAACCCGATCGGCATATATATCCACGTAGGAGACGATATTATCGGTTTGTTGATATATACATTCTGCATAAATACACGAACGACCAATTAGGGTTTCGATTCAACCCGACGTCGTCACATATCGATGCATTCTGTCGATTGAGTTCTTTCGAAGCAAATTAGGGTTTCGAGCATCGGCGGTAATCAATTCCCTTCGTCTTGCTTTGATTATCTTCGTTTATTTCTATTATATATTTCGTTCTAAGATCTGAGTTGTATTTTCGTGTAAAATACGACTTATTTGTTTAACCCTAGTTTCATTAGTTCAGCCTGAAATAGAGGAAAGGAAAAAAAAAAAGTTGTTTGCTTCGTCTTCTGATTGATTCCGTAGCTGATTTTAAGGTTAAACTCCGTGAGATTTTCGGTGCGTTGTTTTAGCTAGCATCTGAAATCGAGGGTTTTCTTGTCGGATTTTCTTTTTTCGTTCTGTATCCGTCGAAAAGAAAGGAAAAAAAAAAAAAGCTAAAAGAAAAGCAAAAAAAAAAGGAAAGGGTACTCATTTTTCCTCTGATTATTTCATTCTTGTATCCGTGTGGAGAAATCGACACGAAACCGGGGGTTTGCATCTATAGACAACCGATTAGGGTTTCGATACCAGACCTCGTTTTGTCGTTTTTGTTTGTCCCGGCAAATTAGGGTTTCGTCTGTTGAGGGGTTGCGTCTATAGATTGATTGGTTTTGGGGGTTTGGGTATAATATGGCGTTGAACTTCTCTCATCGTCCTATCTTTCCGGCCCATTTATCTGAGGACAATTTAGTTTCTCCAATGAGGATTGCGAATGGTTGTCTTGTGGAAGGGATTCCAGAGAGGATTGGGGATGGGTTTGTTAGGCCGTCGTGGCATTCAAACCGAGACATTGACGGTTGTTTCGATTATGGGAGGAGGGATAGAGTGGATAGGAGTGGCTCACCGGAGTCTGCTTCCCGAGATGTTCTTGATTTATTGCCTTCAGATCCTTTTGGCATGGATATAAGTACTACTTTTACAGCGCTTACGGGTTGGCTCGAGGATTTGGAAGTGGATTATGGAGGATATAGGAGGAATCATTTTGGGACTTCTAGAGGAGAGTACGATCTATTTGCTGGTTTGAATTTCATTTGGAACAATGCTATGCAGTTTCAAGCATTTCCAAGTAAGGTTCATTTTGGCGAGAGTAAATCTAATACAGCTCGTCAAGTTGGAGGTTGCACCCATGAGAAGGGAGAGGGAAATTCTTTGACCCAAGATGGTCTTGGTTCCGTTTCCACGGTGCATGATGCCATGATATTTTGTGATGAAAGTACTAGTACTGCTGGCCAGGAAATACAACGTCACGAGGTTGCTCAAAGTTGTCCTGATGGAGATGGTGAAGCTCCTCATGCGGGTTTGGTTTTCGCCCTCGGTTTTCTGGGTGTCAGGGATCTTCTTTCCGTGGACCGAGTTTGTAAATATTTGCATTCAACTGTTCGAAGTGAAACCCTTCTGTGGAGGAGTATCCACATTGATCAACCGTTGAATGAGAGAATTACAGATGATGTTCTCTTGCAATTAACTTGCAGGGCACAAGGTAACCTGCAGTGCTTGAGCTTGGTGGGGTGTCAAAAGATCACTGATGACGGTCTGAAGCGTGTGCTTGAGAGTAACCCCAGGTTGACCAAGGTCAGTAAGACATTATCTTATCAATTGTAGCTCTCACATTGGTTCTTGAACCTGTTTTAGTATTCATATGCATTTTATATTTGTTGCCTGCATGGAATATGTTTTATGTGGTTGATTGGTTGGTTGCTCTGGGCCTGATTTTGTTGCAATGACTATTGGCGTGATTGTTACTGGCAGTATTTGTGATCCATAACCAAAAAATCTGCTTGTTCAGGGCCTTGAAGTCCTTAATTTTAGTCTCTGTGATGCTTACTTTTTCATCAAGCTTAAATCTTCTGGTGATCTTGTTTCAGCCTGGGTCCTTCTGCTTAGGCTGGATCATACTTCCCTTTCCGCAAACATTCGTTTGACTCTCTGGTCCATAATAGGACCTATTGATAGTTTACGGAAGTGCTTCCACAAGTTATGAAAAATGTCAAAAAAGTGCGACCTTTTGCTTACTATTTTGTGACCTTGTGCTACACCAGTGTTTTTGTGATATGTGAATGTGTAACGTACCATCAAAAGCATAACTGGAAAGGATATTGCATAGAGTGGTTGATGTCATTTTGGTAATAATTGGGATTTGGGAGGTGTAATACTAATTCATTAATCAGATTCTATCCATCGGACATTAATGACCGGAATAGTACTCCCTCTATCCCATTTTGTTTGTCCAATTAGGGAAATCCATCTTATTTAGGGGACATAGTCGTTACGTTTAACGAATTTAAATTTCTCATATTGCATTAGTCACTTCAATTCAAGAGAGAATGGTCAAAGGGAAGTTTTATAGGACTTTGTTCTTGAACTTTCAATATTGACATACAATTTGGGACAATAAAAAGTCAAAAACCGGACAACAAAATGAGACGGAGGGTGTGTGACATAATTTAATTATCATCTTTGAGTACTGCCCTTCTTGTGAAACTCTTGAAGGTTGAACCAGCAATGAAGGTTGGATCGTAGGTTTTGTCCAGTTATTTGGGAGTGTTGAATCGATGTCATGCTACTTGCAATTCTTCACAAGACCCTCTAGCATTTCTGCTAGTGCACCTGCAGTTTACTGGCCTATGTTAATTGGAAGCGTTGGCATTTTCAAGTTTGCAAGGATGATTCCCTTAATTTGTGCATGTAATTTCGCACATGTTTTTTTCTTCCCTGTGGTTATGTAACGCTCTATGTTGTTCGTAAAATTGCTTTGAGCTGCTAACAGTTTTCTTGCTTTCATGCAGCTATGCGTTCCTGGATGTACCAGACTCAGTGTTGAGGGCATCGTAAATAATCTGAAATCTTTCAAGTGTAAGGGCACACCGGGTATAAAACACCTCCGAATTGGAGGACTATATGGCGTAACTGATGAGCATTTTGAACAGTTGAAGTTATTGTTAGATGCTGATATCCACAACAATCATCAGAATGATCACAAGCCCCATTTCTATCACCGGGGAAACCTCTATCTGTTGTGTGACGATGAGCGGGCAATCGATATTGAAACATGCCCAAGATGCCAGAAACTGAAGCTTGTCTATGATTGCCCAGCCGAGGGTTGTCAAGAGAGAGGAGGGGATGTCGCTCAAAAGTGTCGGGCATGTAGGTTTTGCATACCGCGGTGTGTTCAGTGTGGTTGCTGCATCAATGACAATGAGTATGAAGAAACTTTTTGTCTGGAGTGGCTTTGTTCAGATTGTTGTAAACAGTTACCCAAGTCCCCGGATAGGCAAGATGGAAAGGATGGTCTTCCTAAAAATGGTGGGCTCCAGGACCTGAGTTATACCTCCTGTCTTCATGGCTAGAGGACGATATTGCTGCGGTTAGTGGTTTTTGCACTATGGGAGCTATCCATATGTCTCCTGAGAAGATGTTAGGCAGCTGTTTGAGATTATCGTCTCTTTTTGTCTCATTGTTGCCTCTTGATTCTGTAGTGTCTTTGTTGGTTGGTCCTTTCTATGGACTCTTGTGGCTGCTTTGGCTAGTTGGGGTTCATTGTTTGTGGAGAAAAGAAAAGAGAAAAGGCAGGAAAAAAATGAAGTAAAATTAAAGGAAAAAGTAGACGGGATCATCTAGTACTAAACTTTTATATGGGTCACTCTTTGTGGTGTTGCTTGTTCCTGATGAAGCTTCAAATGTCACGACTTATCTGCAAGTCTTTGAGGTCTTCTTTAAGGATTATGTTCTCTCTTTTACTCTCGGCAATGCTTCTTGGTTCTGTGGCCGTCAGTTGCTGATTCTTTTGATGGACTTTTGTGGCTGCTTTGGCTAGTTCGGGTTTATTGGTCATGAAGAAAAGAAGGGAGAAAAGGAGAAGAGAGTTACGTTCAGTTCAAATTTGACAGAAAAAGCAGATGGAATCATCTGGTATAAAAATTCACTTTTTTTGTGTATCACTCTTCAATGGTGTTACATGTCTCTGCGAGTCTTCTTTTGGCACTGATCGGCTCCTGGCAAGGGTCTAAGGCGCTAATGGGCTCCTCTCGAATGACTCTACTTGTGGATAATTTGTTGATAAGAAGAAGAGGTTAATCTAGCCGCTGCAAGCAACGCTGGTGGATGTGTTGTGCCTCTCTTTCTGATCAAGTCTCCATTTGCTTCTCAAAGGATATTATGCTTATTCCTTTTGAGTGAAATGCTGCTGGTCTGTTATTCATACAACTAGGCTGTCTGGAGATTGTTTGTGGCTGATAGCACAGCACTGGCACTTCGCGGCTCGGTCCACTGCTAATCCATCTACTTTATGTCGCTCATGTAATCTGATTTTATCCAGACTATTGCACCGCATGACTGTGTTAGATTTATTATGTTTATCTTTCTATTTTGAAAGAGTATCGCACTGGCGTCTCTTTGCCTGCTCTTATGTCTCTTGTTGTATCCCTTTCAAATGTCATGTGCAATAAGATTTTCTGCACATTGTTTGAATGACAATCACATGTTTTAGATGATGAGAAATTTGGAAGCATAAGTTATACCTTTTCGTGGAAGCAATCAAGTCTTGTGTATGAATTCATCTCTTTATTCTGTTGTCAAGAAATGGAGTAGTTTGTAAATCTTGGAATGGAATGAAGCTATAGGTGAGTTTTAGAATGCTTTCGTCTCTAGCATTCACTTTATTCCTTGTTTGGTAAATCCCATGCTCTTCTATCTAGCATTCACTTTCGTCTCTAATGCTTCGGACACGGTCCAAATACAGATGTTTTTTGCGCCGTCAGATGTGCCATGATTCACGTGCATTGCTTGTGAACGTGCTTTTGGTGGATGAATTTTGTAGTAACAATGGCCTCAACTTGAGTTTCTCCTTTCTATGAAACACTATTAATTGCTATTTTGCTCATCAGAAAGTCTAGGCTCACCTCACCGCATATGTCCACTGCACACATCCATTGCACGTTTGTGGGGCCCACTTCAGGTCCTACAAAACAAAAAATACCCATAAATTTTAGAATAATTTTTTATGGAAATCTGTGAAAAATAAACTCCAATGGATATCAGTAAGTACTTTTTCTGAATTCGTAGGGTGAAACTATTTTAATTGCTCAATTTCGTCCCTGCTTTTCCTGGTTTGGTTTTAAAGAAAAAGGAAAGGAAATAACAACCTAACTTAACAAAGAGATCATTGCTCTTTCGTTAATTTCCAAACACACCTTAGATTCTGAGTTTAGAATGATCATACATGCGTCTTCACAACTCCATCTAGAAAAATTTATTCAATTGCGGTCCCAGATAATTCTACATCCACCTAAATATCGTGTGTCAATATTGTGAGAGGACCATTGGTCCCGAAGTGAGTAATTTCTTGGTAGAATGGCATCATTATCTTTAGCAAATGCATTTTAAATGCCAAAATTACCATCGCACATATCGTTTTGCATTAATTTTCTAAGGGAGAGCTGCGGGGAAAACAATTTGACTAGCTGTGGCTAGGGCTGTGAACGAGCTGAGTCGAGCTTTGTTGAGCTCGAGCTTGGCTTGTTTCAAAAACTTGAGCTTGAGCTTGGCTTGAGCCTTCACGAGCCAAGCTCTACTCGCCTCGTTTACTAAACAAGTTGATAAATCGAGCTCTGTTCATTTTCAACCTATGTTTTTTTTGCTTGTCAAACATATGCATACGGGTAACGTGCCAATAACCATAATCTACAAGACCCTCTAGACCTTCAAATAACCACATACGATCATCATCAAAGTCTTAACACCAGACTCCCATAGAATGTGCTAGCACGAGGCAATGCATAGAAGCCAACTGGCCAAGCACAAGCCGTGTCTTGCTTGGTGGCAAGCACATGTCCTGCCATGCCTTGGCTAGCCCGGGATAAGTAATGAAAAACTTAACTTGAATCGCAGGTTGAAAAGAGGTTAATAACAGATAAAAAAGGTTAATGGGAACATACGTGAATTGATTCCAAAATGAACTATTCCAAAAGACCCTGAAAGTTCGTGGCAAGAACACAGGAAATTGCTTTCTAACAAGATCAAAGGCAAATTTGGACCTGATATTGCCTTTAATCCATCAATAATATCAAGGACATTATGAACTGTTGCGTGAAGAGGACGAATATGAACCATGCAACAAGGAAACCCATTTCCTAAAGTTTCCCCTCATTGCTTGAACGCAAGATCACATACCGCTAATTCATGAAGTCAAAACACATTCGAACCGGTCTCTATTTCAATTCAACAATCAATTATCAAATCGATCCGTGTTTTGTGCTTAATGAAGAGGGAAACGCAGGCCAAACACGAAGGAAATCAGAAATTTTATGCGTAGGAATCCATTTTCTATTCACATGACGAAAAGAAGTACTAATATAAGAAAATCAAAAGATATCATTTCAACACAATCATCTACCAGGTTTACAACACAATAGAAAAAACCATAGGACTAGATTGAAGGAGATTTTTAGCCTTAAATCCTTGAATACCCATATCACCTGTTCCATACAAAAGAATGAGGTCCATGGTTTTCTGGTACACCACCATTATCAATGTCAAAGAATACAAGTGAAATAAAGACGATTCATGTAGTCATAAAAGCGGATAGTTAATGACGAAAAGCATGATCATTTCTGAGATTTCTTGCACAGATCCTTCATCCATTTGAGACTCAATTTCTTCTTCCCAGACTTCTTCTTGCCATCCTTCTCTTTCTTATTATTTTCAGAGGACAAAGGTGGCAGAGGCTCAGGGTCCCATTGATCTGCCCAGGACAAGCCATTGGAATTGACAAATATATCCATCTTTTCTCCTCTCTTCTTTCTCTAGGAGAGAATTAGAGAGAGGAACGGAAGAAATTTGATTCAATGGTCAATTGCTTCCTCTCAGGGTCTTATTATCTCAAGTCTTAACTTAGTCATTGCCTGTTATTTGATGGAGGGATTAGGTTGAGTTGGTTATTTTTGGAAGCCAACTATATCTACTAATATAACTGTTTTTTCTTTGGTCAACATGGCTTCCAACTTCCAAGGTAATGGTAGTGGTAGGTCCAGTTTCAAGATTCTCGAAGTAGAAAAACTTCTTTACGGAGCTTTCCGTAAAGAAGGATTTACGGAACCCAATCAGGTGTGTCCAAAGTGTTTTTGGACGGTCCGGATTGAAAATCAATTCTGACTGGTAACAATTAATTGTGACCGGTCAAAATTGAAAACGAATCTCAACCATTGATTGCGCGAATTGATGACTGTTATTGCGCCACTCCATGAACTTAAACGTACTTGTGTTACCACATTGCATAGTATAAGCATTTATCTTTCATTGATATCTCAGCAAGTAGAGTTTACAATGTCATATAGCCATCCATGCCATACACATAAGTTGCACCAAATTTCTAATATAGTTTAGACCAAGGAGTATAAACTGCACAATAATTGAGCATTTGAGAGTACAATCTAATTTCACAAGCATTTCTTATTTCTATTAACAGTGCAAATACTGATTAGCATAGCATGCATCATAAAAAGAAATAAAATGACATAGCTAAACCTAATAAAATGGTTCTCAACGTCGACAAAATGAGACAGCAAAATTTTAATCCTACCATTTTGTGGTAGGATACTAGCATCTGGAAGAGTAATCCTACACAACCAAACAATTCGTAGAACTAGAACCATAGTTGACAAACTGATGCAGCAATTGAGTTGTTCCTATCATTTAATCAAAGTTTCCACATTTCAAATCCCGAGGCTACCATTCAATTTGAGAGGCCCTGTTATATATTCCATGGCTTCATTGCTGCGTGAATCAATTTGTGGAAACAAATTCGTAAGAAAATGTTGTTTGTGTAGTATATAGGATATACCCTGTTAGAATAAATATTGAGCACGATAATGAAAATAGTTGTAAAATATCAGGGACATTGTAGCATGGAATCAATCGGAATTAGGAATATCTAAGATATGAAATGTGATCTGAGTAGTGAACAAACACATACAATTGGAGCCAATAGATCACAAACCCAAAACAAAGTGCAGCTCACTGATCCTTCCAGTCCAATGCCCATCACCTGTAAAATTCGATGTGGCCAGCAATCTCCCTGCACAATAATTTTGCATCACTAGCCAACTTTATACTCACAGAAATTGCCAATCCTGTCTGTTTGTGTGTTGACCCCGGTTTGTATGATCCAACTTCCTCCTCAATCCCTAGCAGCAAAGCTTCCCGGGCAGGAACCACATTTTCCCACCAAAACTCACGTAAAATCCCATGAATCAATCGCCAATAATCACGGTCTCTACACACCCGAAATATTGTGCTTCCGTTTGGTGTCCAACAATACAAATCAACCCAATCTCTGTCCATTATCTCCATTTGACCCTGCACTTGAGGCATGTAGTAGAATGGCATAGTTGACCAAGGTAAACCCATCTCAGGCTTCCCTTTATTATATGGGCACTTTACTTCTAAAATCCCACCTCCTGGACAACATCCAAGAAGACCATCCGGAGAGGCACCCATCCAATCAAATCGCTCCTCTGCATGTGTTGCAAACCCTAGAGAGCCTACATCACGACCAGTGATGCTTTTATACTTATCCACAGCTACTGCTTCATTGAGTACACCCCACTGCATTGCACTCTTTGAAGCTTCCGAAAATGGTAAAGTTGATGCAAATACTTTCTCATGCCAAAGCTCATACCTTCGACTTCCTTTCCAGAAGCCAAGAGCAGTGCTGAAGGTGCTTGTAGTCAGCTTGTCTCGACGGAGGGCAAACCATTCTTCAGAGCGTTGTGGAGCATCAGACGGGGTGAGACGGGAAGCCATTATTAATGCTGAGGGAGGGCGGATGATCAGAGGGGCACTTCGAAAAATCATTTGTGTTGCACAGGTTGAAAAAGTCCTGAACATTCCACTTTGACACAACTTTTTCTTGGGAAGTGGATTTGCTGCCGTATGGTGAATGCAACTGACTCTAGTGATGCAGACATTGGTCATTGCTAAGCTGTGGGCTATCGATGGCAATTTTGGTTGGCTTAAGGATTCTACAAAGGCACGCACTGTTTCATAGATAAGCTTTACAAGTCAGGGCAAGGAGATTATTAGAAAGGGAAAACAAAGAGAGGGTTAAAACAGCAGAATATGGATGGGCATAGTAAATGCATACATAATGGTTAAACTCCTATGGAGCCAGCCCCATTTAATTGTGACACAAGGCTTAGTTTATTGGGGTTGGTTAAACTCTAATGAAGATAGATACGATATCAAAACCCAAGTAGCATACATTTTTCGGTTTCTTTTACCTTTTCAATCACAATTTCTAAATATCACAGGTGCTTCTCCCGCTAGAAGCCTGGCCCAGGTTCTATCACTTCTGCCAGCAAACGGACAAATCATTCCAGTTGACGTCAATTATCATAGAGAATAACGGGTTATGAGACTTTCCTCTGAGAAAAGGACCAATTTCCAAACTAAGCCAAATACTCCTTTTTTCCTTTTTCTGCAAAAGCACAACATATTACATTGTGTGCAAGTGTGCAACATACCAAAAGGCTTGAAGATAACCAGTTCTAAATGTTCTCTTTGTATACAGGATAAAAGTTAACATCAGGATTAATGCAGAGTTGCCGCCAACTTGTAGAAGACAACGTGATGGGCCAAATGACAAACAAGCAAAGCTTAACACTTTTTGAAACTCTTTTAAGTTTTCAAGCCAAACTTGAAAACCTCACTACTCGGCTCAGCTCACTCTTCTGCATTTTAAGGCAAAGTAACCTAGTATTCGAATCTAAATACAAGAAAATGAAAAGAATATTCCCTGTGTATAAAACCACCAAGCAAATCTATACGTAACACTTGCAGTTACTTGCAATATTAACAGCATATCCACCATAAATTGTCACAGAAATCCTTCAAACAATAATCCCATAAAAAAAATTCATAACTACCATGAAAAACATGATGATGAGTTCATTTACAATGTCTAAAATAGTACACTCGCCAACTGTGGAGCTCCAATGACAAATCTTGTAAAAAAATGTAAAAATAAAAAACTCCCTATTAAAATCTTTTGGAAACTAATGAAAAATGTTAACCCATATACCAGATGACCAGTGTTCCTCGTATAAGCACGATTTGGGAATATCACCAAAAAGAAAATGAACAAATTAACCACACAAAAAAAAAAAGCAATTTCGTGGAGGCGAGACAGATTATTTTGAAGAAAATGAAGGGTCTTGCATAGGAGGGGTTTGTTTCTTTACTTGAAAGAGGGTTTCGACCTTCTGCAGCTGATTTTTGCCAAGCTAAATTACCGAAAGTGGTTCAACAACCGAACAAAAGAAGAACAAAAGAAAGAAGCTTGAATGCATTATTGAAGTGGGTTTGATTCAATTGCTACCAAGAAAACGATAAATAAATAAAAAACAAATCTAGGGTTTTTGGGCTTGCAAAGGGAGGGTGGGAGAAGGGGAGAGAGAGAACTGAGATGATAAGTTCACTCATCATTCTACTAAATCCAAGATACAGCCCATTTTATGCTTGGCAGTTGGGATTGGAAGCCTTGTAAACCAAGCCCAAATTGTTCCCAGCCCAAAATTGAAGAAATTTATGTGGGGTGTTTCCTTTTTTATCACTTTTCATGGGGTGTTCAAGATCTTAGAAATGTAATCTTTCAAAACGTAATACTCCATCCGTCTCAATTTGTTTGTTCATTTTTTGACTTTTTAAGAGCGTTTGACCTCTAAAAAAATTGTCTATAATTTCCAATTTGTAATATACTAGCGTTTAACCCGTTCTATACATACACGGGTAAAACTAACACGTTATAGCATTATGCCCGTTCAAACCTACTTTTATTAATTGTCCCGTGTATCGAACGGGCACAACGCTAGAACGAATTAGTTTTGCCAGTGCATAGAACGGGTTAAACGCTAGTTTTTACTATTTGGAAGATGAAGAAATGTTTAAGACCGATGGAGGGAGGGGTACTTTTGTTGTGTTGGGAGAAGAGGAGGTTTTTAGTATTTGGAAGATGAAGAAATGTTTAAGACAATGATGGAGGGAGGGTTACTTGTATTACAATAGAATTCAAATGTTTTTGACTTGGTACAAAAATGACTAAACCCACCTCTATTTAATATTTATACTACTATATGGATGATTCTAGTCTGAAGATATTTCTTACAAAATATTTCTACACAGAACATTCTAGATTTATACATGTGCTCTAACAAATTTAGATATTTTGACCAAGAACTTCTAGTATCTAGAAGCTCGATATTAAGACTCCTCCAAAAATATCATTTATATTTGAGCTTATTTCTTGGGCTTCCAGAATATTTCAAAAAAATATCAATGTGAATTTTTTTGTGTTGCTAAGTTTCAGTTCACATGACACAATCTTAGATTGTTCTCACTTTATCTTCTTACCCAAGATTGTTCTCACTTTCTGATCCTTGATGGCTGGTGCTTTATTTTTATGGTAGCTGGTGCTTTATTTTTATGGTACTTTCTACTATTGTATGAAGATAAAAAAAAAAAAAAGGGAGGTCAGAATTAAGTTTCATCATTTGTGGTTTCTTCATTTCTCTCTCTCAAGCTAGAACCAAAATTAACAAAGGGATTTTACACTTTTCCCATCTGCCAGGGGCAGTCGAGTGTCTCTCACAATCTAATGGTCAGTTAATGACAACATCTTATCTAGTGAGGAAAATCGTTAACTATAGTTATCTTCGTGGCATTCCAGACAATTACAGTCTTATAAAGGTACGGCCAGTTATGTTAAACTCAATCCCTTCCGTTAAACTATACTGGGATCCTAATTGAAGCATTCCATCGAACACATGGAAGCCACTGAAGCATTATGTTTTTTAAGCCAGATTTTCCAATTACAGTTGGAGATTTTATCAAATACTTGGAAAGCAATTGAGGGAAGAATAAGAACCTAATTGAAGCATTCCATCGAACACGTGGAAGCCACTGAATCATTATGTTTTTTAAGCCAAATTTTCCAATTACAGTTGGAAAGCAAAGAGGGTAAACAGATTTTTATTAAATGCAGTAAATAGGGTAAACAGATTTTTATCAGGATCAAAGTAACGTCAAAAAATAAGGAAGATTATTAGGGCGAGAATGAATGGTTTACCTGTTTCAATCGTGGGCAGCGTCCTTGCGGTCGCTGGGGTTTTCGGAAATGGCGTTGACAACGGCTGGAGGGTGGTCGCTGGGTTGGGTGGTGGTGTGGCAACAGGAGCGAACAGGAGAGAGGAGTGGGAGAGAGAGAGGGGAAGGGGAGAGGGAGGGAGGGAGAGAGCGGGAGGGTAACTTTGGAGGAAGACAGGAAACACGGTGGAGAGAGGAAGCACGATGGAGAAAAATACAAGGATCGAAATCGGTTTTTCAATCCAACGATGGTAACCTATTGAATTTGCGATACGGCTGGAGGGGTGCTCATATTTGTATGAGTAGACAAAAGTCTACCCTGTTTTATAATATAGATTTTTTATATGCAATATGGATATTATTTGATAAATTTTAATTAGTTTTATTATATAAAATTGTAAAAAATATTATAAAATGTAAGATATAAATATATTTTTAAAAGACACGAATTTCAACAATTGGACAAACAAATTGAGATGAAGGGAGTATTTCAAAATGTTATGTGCTCAAGTTCCCAATATTGGATGATAAAAAAAAAAAGTTCCCAATATTTGCATTGAGCTCGTGTTTTCAATCCTCACCCTCACGTATTTGAGTAGTATGGGATTTCTTTCAAAGTCGTTTTCACGCC
>BPLS01031856.1:94850-118114 GCA_019656275.1 Rhododendron kiyosumense | reverse complement strand
TCCCGAGAAGAAGAGAATGCTTGGATTTTCTATGCATTTGAAGCTAGTTGGGGCAATTTAGAAATTTTTTTTGTGGGATCAAAATAGCAAAATTTGTCTTCAAACTATCAAATATGTTTGTGAGTACTAAAAGTGAGTGCCCCTTCGCCGCTGTTGACAAAGCCATACTTTGCCAACTGGCTTTGATTCAGCTTGCAATTTAACCTTCACTTTGAAAGGTTACCTCTCATTATGTTTCTTGAAATATGAAGGGGCTGAAGGATGTGTTGATCATTTCATCTGTAGGAAACATTGGTATTAGGTCATCCATATTAGGCAGACATATTATAATATATCCTACTATATTAGACTTATGATCACTGATAAATCCCACGAGTCTTTATTTCTTAATTTTGCAATTGCTGGCGAAATAATATGCAAAACTAGGCTAAAGCGCATGATATGGGCCAAATTGTGAATCCATGCACTGAATCGAAAATGGCATTGTACATTCAAGCACATTGTGTTGTGTATGCAAAGCCAAATGTCCTGCACATGCAAGTACGAACATCACCTCATACACGCATATGCCTATAAGATGTGATGTCATGCTCTTAAATACGCTCACTACAAGCATGTGAAACCAATGTAGGTGAAAACAAGCAAGCAACGCTTTGTGTCTAGGAACGGATCTCCCATCCTTGGATATAGTGGAGAGATATAACTAGGGCATTTAAACTAGTACTTCCATTTTCACGACTTTATGAAATGTTGTGCCAACGTAAATGAAAAGTTAGAAATGCTGTGATCTATAGGAAGTTGTTCTTGCTGTCCTAGTTGGTGTTGATAGGGGAGGAACAACTGCCAAATGTGTAGTTAAACCTTTTGACCTCCCCGGACGGAAAATTTACTTGCAATTTTACTCACAACTTGGTTGTGTTCTTTAATAACTGCAGAAACTTTGATATAAGATTTCGTGTCCAAACACGTTTTTCCTTAGAAGCTGTGGAGTGAAAGTGTTGTGTCGGAGTGCATTATGTTTGCACTGCATGCAAAGCTGACTCCAACTAATTCTCAAGTTACCAGTTCTCTGACTCAACTTATTGTAGTTGTTCGGTTTCGGACAGTCCTATCCTCTTCCTTTTATTCTTATTAATTTTGGAGGTTCCCAACCTCACAAGTGGTTGGAATATTTAGCTGTTTTGAGTCAAACTAAGGGAGAATGTCTGCCAATCAAGTGACAAAACTATACTTATCTACCGGAGGATCTTATTCTGGTAGTTTATGTGAAGTCAAATTTTCATGTATTTTTTATAGGTATTTTGGAGCAGAAATCATTGTTTCTTTGTCACCCAGCATGGATTAATATGCATCTCTCTACTAGTTTGAATAAAAATTTCAGCCTCTAACTTAATGTTTCTGCTATTTTCCACAAGCAGCAAAGCTGGAAGAAGTCTACAAGACCCTCAACTCTTATGTTCATGGACCCAAGCAATCCTCAATGGGGATGGAGTTGGTTGGAACGATGGATGTCTGCCGAGAAAGACCTCAACAATGACCACTCATCCATCAAGAGTGCCACCCTCAGCACTGCCGGAGGAGAAATCACCAAGTCTTACGCTCGTCACCTCCTAAATGCTGACAAACCTGCTCCCACTTCCACTCCAACACCGAACCATCCTTCTATCCACAAGTCCCTTTCAACTTCCCAATCAAAGGCGAGGAAATTGAAGCCCGAAAGCCCTAGAGGGAGGATGTTGACTCCAGATGACGATTCAAAAAGTGTTTTCAGTATGCAGTCGGATTTGAATAGGCGACACAGTATTGCAGGGTCGTCAGTTAGGGATGATGAGAGCCTCGCGAGCTCTCCGGCATTTCCAAGTTACATGGCACCTACTAAGTCAGCAAAGGCTAAGTTGCAGACTGAAAGCCCATTGGGCTTGGAGAACAGGATGCCGGAGAAAGGATCAGTGGGGTCTGCAAAGAAACGGCTGTCTTTTCCGGCTTCAACAGCTAGGCCGAGGCGGCATTCAGGTCCACCGAGGGTGGAAAGTGGCTCCATTGCGGTGGTCAGTGTGAGGAGTGGAGGGGGAAGTAAATTTGTTCCTTGATGGAGGTAACATATATATAAGCAATACTATTGGAGTTGAAATGGATGTTATTAAAGAGGAAGATAAGATTAAAAGATAGGAGATTGGATACGTGGGGTTTTACTTGTATGTAGTTTAAGAAAACTGTATTCTTTGATTTGTTGCTTTGAGATTGTTGGTTTTCTGGGGGTGAATTCAGTTTCCTGGATAAGTCCTGCTAAGGGATTGCTTTTAGTATTTCTTTTGTTCTTGTTTCCCTTATTGTTAAAGAACTGGCTTTGGGCTTTGATTATTTGTATGCTACTACTAATGAATGTGATAATCATGGGTTCGAGCCGTTGCAGAAACAGTCTCTCCTCGTGTGGGGTAAGACTGCATACATTTAACTCTTGTTCAAACGCTGTAGTAGCGGGAGACTTGTGCACTGGATGACCCTTTTGATAACGAGTGTGATGCTAGTACACTTCGCTGTGTCTTTTTTCATTTTTATGGTAAATGACAATGTGATTGATGCCTTGGATGAGCATCTCTTTCTTTCTCTCTCTCTCTCTCTCTCTCTCTCTCTCTCTCTTAATTCTTGTGAAATCCATCATTTTCTTTCTTGTATCGTCGTTTCTCTTTTTCTGAAATGTCTATCTTATTATTCTTTGCTTAATTTTTCTGGTGGAAAGTAACTGTTTTAATGGAGTCTTAGCCCTAACCCTAATTCAAGGAATTAACTTCCCGCTTCACTTCCATGGCCTTGTTCAGCTTAGCTTTTTGGACATTTTTTCCATATTCAAAACTCTTATACCTTCCGATGTAAAGACAAAAATTAGCCAATAAGCAGCTTATTTTCGTCTTTATTTAAAAAAAATTGGGTTTCGATCTAATTTTTTATTTTATACATTCCTTTCATCATGACGAAGTAATAATTCACAAAAAAATAATGAAAAACAAACAAATGCTAAAAAAAATTGAATAAGGATAAAAATATAATCCAAATGATTTATTTAGCCAAAAAAGCCCCAAGTGTGCGTAGTCTTTTGTGTCTAATACTCCCTCCGTCTCGTAGAGTTGGTATGCAATTTGCAAGCTTAAAAATACTTACCGAAATAATTCCGTATAATTTTAAAGTTTAAAAATGATGTACTCACCAAAATAATTTATGGTGCAATATAAATTTTGTTTGATAGATCTAAATTAAATCTTTTGAACCGTACAAAAAAATCAAAAAATAATTTTAATAAATATATATTTTTAAATAGTAGAATTGCACGAAGTTTCGTAGAAGGTCCAATGGGACGAAAAGAGGAGGGAGTAGTTGTAAGTAGTTGTTTTCCCCATTGTATAGTTAGGGCTTGTTTGATAATCTAAATTCAGCACTTAAAACTAAATCAATTAAGTAATAAGTGATTCAGTAGGTTTGATAATCACATTTTACATTACTTAATAAATTAAGTACCACTTAAATTATAGGGTAAAAAGTTGAAAAAAATTAAGTAGTTTTGAGCTACTTAATTCTAGCTGAATTTTTGTGTACTTACATTCAACTATTATACCACCACGTCCACCACCATCACTACCACTATGTCCACCACCACCACCACTACACAACCACCACCACCACCACCACCACCACCACCACCACCAACTCCACCACTCCGCCACCACCACCAACTCCACCACTCCACCACCACCACCACCACCACTCCTCTACCACCACCACCACATCACCACCACCAGCTCCACCACTACCACTCCATCACAACCACCACTGCTCCTACACCACTCCACCACTATCATCACAACCATCACCACCACCGCCACTCCACCACCATTACTCACCACTAGGGGTGTAAACGAGCCGAGCTTCGGCGAGCTCGAGCTCGGCTCGTTTACTTAACGAGCCCAAAACTCGAGCTCGAGCTCGGCTCGAGCCTTAACTAGCCGAGCTTGGCAATTTACTAAACGAGCCTCTCTTAATCGAGCCGAGCCTCCCTTAACGAGCCAAGCTTTTGTCGAACGAGCCGAGCTCCACTCGGCTCGTTTAGGAAACGAGCTGAATACTCGAGCTCGAGCTTGGCTCGTTTAATAAATGAGCCGAGCTGAACCGAGCCTTAACGAGCCGAGCTCGCGAGTAGCTCGGCTCACTTACGCCCTACTCACCACCACACCACTCCTCCACCACCACCACCACACCACACCACACCAGCACTCCACCACTACCAGCACTCCACCACCACCACCACCACCACCACCTCCACCACTCCTCCACCATTACCAGAAATATATTGTGACCATTAGTAAATTAAGAGAGAATTGGAACAAAATTAATTCATCTTTTTTTTAATTCAGTACTTAATATTTTTATCAAACAGCTTTTCAGCTTAAAAATTTCAGCATTCAATTTCCAGTACTTAATTTTTCAGCTTTCAGTTTTATCAAACAGCTCCTTATAGTATGACTTTGTTAGCGAGAGCCCAGAAAGGAGATGATCATTTTTCTTTCTTTTTTTTTAACCATTCGCGTGGCGTAATTTTGTCATTGATTTTGAGTCGGTTGCCATCCTCCAAGAGAAATTTTAAGTACAAAGAAAATGTGCCTTGAAATTCTTTCGAAAATGTAAGTCAACGGCCGTTAACTGGGCTGTTTTATAAAATTGAAAATTGAAAGCTGAAAAATTAAGTACTGAAAGCCGAATGCTGAATTTTTTAAGCTAAAAAGTTGTTTGATAAATATATTAAGCACTGAATTAAAAAATAATGAATTAATTTTAGCTCTTATTTTCTCTTAATTTACTAATAGTCACAATGTACTTATCGTAACGGTAGAGTGATGATTGTGGTGGTGGTGACGGTGATGGAGCGAGGGAGGTGGTGGAGTGGTGAGGGTGGGGATGGAGTGAGCATGGTGGTGGTGGTGGTGGTGGTGGTGGAGGAGTGGTGGGGTGGCGGCAAGGGCGGAGGCAGTAAGAGTCAAGGGGGGGCGGCCGACCCTGCTGACTCTCGATTTTTTTTAGAAATTGGTATAATTTTCACCCAATTTTTACTTATTTGACCCCCCTTAAAAATTCATTTTTGCCCCAAACCATATATTAGGGTTTTGTACTTGGAAAAAAGAAGAGTCAAAATAGAATTTCCAACCACAAAAATTCCCAAAACGTCGTTCTCGCTCTCGAGGTCAATTGTGAATCGAAGCTGTATTTTGTTATTAATATATATTTACTTTTTGATCAACTTGTTAATTTGATTGTTCCTTTCAAATAGCAACTAGAAAAAGTGAATCATACATAGTTTAAATTTTCGACCCCACTACACGAAAATCCTGGCTCCGCCCCTGGGTGGCGGTGGAGTGATGGCGGTGTAATGGTGGCAGTGAGTAGTGGCGGTGGAATAGTGGTTGTGCAATGGCGGTGGCGATGTGGTGGATTGATGGTGATGGTGGTGAAATGGTAGTGGTGGTAGTGGAGTGGAGTGGTGGTGGGAGTGGTTGTGGTTGTGTTGTTGAAAGTAAGTATACAAAAATTCAGCCAGAATTAAGTAGTTTAAAGCTACTTAATACTTTTTTTTAACTTTTTAGCCTACATTTTAAATAGCACTTAATTTATTAAGCAATATAAAATGTAATTATCAATCATACTGAATCACTTATTAATTAATTGATTCAATTTTAAATGCTGAATTTAAGTTATCAAGGAACCCTAGGGGTGTGTGTACACACCTAGAGTTATTACTACTAGGCAGACAACTTTACTTCGCAGGGATTTGTTCCTAGTTTGGCATTATAAGTCAAATGGATTATTTTTGTCCTTATTCAATTTTTTTTTTACATTTATTAATTTTTCATCAATTTTTGGAGAATTATTGTTTCATCATGACGAGAGAAATTTAAAAGGCAACAAATTATGATCGAAATTTAAATTTTTTAATAAAGACGAAAATAGCCAATGAGCCAATTTTTTTGTTCTTATCTAAAAAAATTTAAATTTTAAAAATTTTTCCCGTCATAACAAAAAAATAATTTAAAAAAATAAAATTAACAAATATAAAAAAATTTAAATAAAAATAAAAAATAAACTATTTAGCTTATAATGCCAACCTAGTCCAGAAAAAGGACCCCCAAACAAACACAAACTACTCGAAAACCAATGTGGCCCTAAACCCTTTCTTTTTAGGAGTATATATAGGTAGGATAATCGGAAAACCTGCTCATTCATCTCTTCCAAATCGTGCTATCTAATAGTATATCATCAATGGTGAGTAACCTAACTCTTCATACACATATGCTCAAATTTGTGGAGTTTGAATCGAATTCCATATGTTTCTGTAGTTCTGCCGATGATATTGGTTCCTCCCATTCTTAATTTCACGAACTTGCTAATTGAATTACCAATCAGCTGTCAGTTAGTTTTTGACGACCATGAACCCATGTTTTTCTGAAATTAATATTTTTGGCACTTCTACCGTTCTACATGATAAATGGGTAAACTTTGCTTCTTCCTTTTTTGTGTTATAAAGCAATTGTATTTTATTACCATATTGGTCGAATCTCAAGAACAAGCACTTCTTTTGCCAAATTACGCGGCAGTCTTACATTATTAGTTAGGGGAAAAAGGTATCACGAATCCGATTTTTTGAGGTAAGAGATGTATGCTTTGTCCCAACCTCTTATGTTGCGAAGAAATATGGTATTTACTCGGGTAAGCGGGGAGTCTGCTAGAAAGACATCATTCAGGGGAATCTCTTGTGACAATCCCTTACGATCACATTGAGTTAAATATGATCTAATTTCTAGTGAAGAATGTATTCCACTGACAAAATTGAGTGTACCACTGTGCCTACAATGAAGAACTGTTATTACTTAGTCGGCCAGACAAATGCCGCATAGAGCATCGCCTTGTCATTTAAGAAGGCGGATAGGAGGAAGGCAATTACGGTCTCCCTATTTTTGTTTTGTTGTATATGTGTTGGAGTTATATGCTGAATTTCGACAGAGGGGGGCCATTTACCATAGAGCCAATCTCTTACGAAGGCAGATAGGAGAAAGGCCAAATATGGTCTCTCGTTTTTGTTTTAGATGTATGCATCTTTATTTGTAGGGTTCATTGTGTGGGACAGCAACTTCAAATTGGAGATGTCAAATTTTTTTTTTTTTTGAAGGCTTGTGTGGTATTTTGGCATCTCCAATTTGACATCAAAGCCTCCTTGCCAACCCTTATGGAGTACCAAATTCTATTTATTTGAAATGGCTAGAATTATTCCCAAACGGTCAAAATTTGGAAGAAAAGCAAATTTGGCATTGGGTGGGTTTGGCTTCAAAATTGGCAGGGGCTTGCTTCCCTTCAAATCCTCGTGGATTTGAGTCCACAAAAGGCAGATGGGTTGGAGTGGAACTTGCTGCCAAATGTTTCCGTTGAGCCTCCACGTCACTTTTGAATTGGCTGGTTGGAGATGCTCTTATATGACAGCGGGGGACCATTTGTTGTCCTCTTTTCATAGATGTTAATTAATACGGTCCCACATTGTTTGGGAAAGGAATGGAAGATCATGTAATAAGTGTTGGGACCTCTCCACCTAAAAGCTTAAGCTTTTGGGTTGGATATCACGTTTCTACATGGTATCGGAGCAGGACCCACACCATCAACATTTTTGGAAAACTTTCAATTCGCACCCCATGACGGCAAACCCCAAAAGAGGCTACATGTGGCAGACCTCAAACATCGCGCAACGTGATAAAGTGATAGTAGTAAGAATAAATAAGAGGGGGCGGTTGAGCAACTCAAGCAAACATTCTCAGCCTCACATTCTTTGGAAAAAATGTTGAGGAATACAATGCCATATTGCTTGGATGGATTGTGTGATCACTTATTATAATGTTCGAACCTCTCCACCTAATAGCTTAAGCTTTTGGATTGGATAAAAAAGTTTCTGAATATGTAGCAGAACAATGTTCTTCCACAGTTTATAGCTCCTTAAAACACAATTCAAGGCTCTGCAAAGTTTTTGATGGTGAAGAAACGTATGGATTATACTTTATGTAATAGGTGCCTAATCATTTTTAGTTACAACTTACAACAGCAAAAGTCAATATTGTGGGCACGCGGTTAGGACAGCCAAAGTTAGAAAGGAAAGGAAGAGGTTCAAGCTATAAGTTATTGTGCTTTCCATGTTTATTGAAGATAGTTGTAGTGTTTTGCCTACAACAAACGACGGGATAAAAGTTGTTGGATAATGTGCTGGGTAGTCATCTTGTTTCGTCATAACAATTTCAGTCTATTGTCATTGCTGACCCATTCCTTAGAGTCAGCTTAGACTAATTATCTTTAAATGTGCAATTTGCACCAGGCTACAGCATTGGTAGCAGGACTTGCTGTGGCTGCGGCAGCTTATGCTGGTAGATATAGCATCTTGGCTTGGCAAGCATTCAAAGCAAGACCACCTGCACTGCGCAGATTTTACGAGGGGGGATTCCAGTCTGCAATGTCAAGAAGAGAAGCAGCTCTTATTCTTGGAGTCAGGTACCTTGATCCTAATATGTTTTATGAGTAGATATTCACTCATCTCATCACCTCTGTAGAATATGGAAAATGTCATTTTGGAATGCGCTGATACGTTACAGAATTATACTTTGGAATTGGAAACACAATCCGTAATCAGATATACCTACATTCCAAAATGGTAAATGAAACGATCCCCACAGTTTGTCCTTTTATATTTCTTAAGCATTTTGCATATGGGAATACTTAAATGTAATGCACTAACAATTTAGCGTGGTGCTTGTAAAAATTTGTTTTAACCTGAATAATTCGTGAAACAATACTCTTTTTTAGTGGTTGTTTCTCTGTCAAACAAGTACTCTCCAATATCATAATCTATGGAAGTTGACCCCTAGCGTACAACAATTTAGTAAGGCATACACATTATTTGAATTCCATTCCTTGTATCAGAACAGTCTGTGTTCTGGGTAACAGGTTTGTGGATAATGTTATCTTATGCTTGCATTAAAATCAGTGGCTATCAATGTAAAGGCCCATGGCCCTTCCCTGTTCTGTGCAGGAAGGGCCAAAACAAGACAAGGAAAGAGAGGGCGTAGTGTTCCTGTGGCAACTGTCAAGACTATCATTGTTTTTTAAATCTTGCTCTACAAATTGGTTTTGTGGGACTCTATAAAATACAGACATTTCTGCTCGTAAATTATAATGGTCCCTATCTTTGGTCAAGATGGCATATGGTACTTTGTGTATTTACAGTATCAAGTGGCATTGGTTATTTGTTCTACCTGTGTCAGCTTTTTAACGCTGTGTTAGGCCCCATAAGTAAAAAAAAAAATGTGCCATAAGAATTGACACAGTTATCAATGGAAAGTCACTAGTTGCGGCATTTAAGTGGCAACCCTATATAACCTATCACCAGGTGACCCTGTCTTTTTGGTTGATATTCTTCACCTAATTCTCGCGGTACTCTTAGAAAGAAGTTATTGCTAGAAATTCTTCTCGTTCTGTGAAGGTGGTAAGCTTGAATTTGCTAGGTTGGTTATCTTTGCTACCTTACCACCATAATAAGTAGAGTTCTTTGGGGTTGGAGCTACTATTGCTTGTGGGAAAACATAGACCACCACCACAAACCTTTAGCCTTGAGGACACCAGAAGCATCATTCTCCATTTAGCATGCGAGTAATAGTCCATATATTTTCAGCCTTACTCACTTCATATTTTTCAATGATTTATGTTGTGCAGGGAAAGTACTCCAATGGATAAGATAAGGGAAGCACATAGAAGGGTAATGGTGGCAAACCATCCAGATGCAGGCGGTAGCCACTACCTTGCTTCTAAAATCAATGAAGCAAAAGAACTGATGCTTGGAAAGAAAAAGGGGAATGGCTCAGTATTCTGACAGTAAAAGCTGGTTTCCTCAAAATTTATGAGGCTGAGTTGATGCGATTTTGCAGTAGTCTAGATGGATATCACGTCATCTCCCTTTTGCAAATACTCCAAATACTGGAACCATGGGGTCTGTTGTTCATCTAATTCTTCGAGCCTCAATAGTCATGTTCTGTGTCAGAAATTCGTATTTTTTTGAGTATTTGGTTAACACGAGCTTGAATAGTGGCGTGATGTGGCCATTTTTTTTTTTTTGAGTGCCTCTTCTGTCATTTTTTATCTTGTTTATGGAGGATTAACTAGATTGTTTTAAGGCGGCAACTCTGTTTGGTGGTTGTTCTTAGAATTAGAAGAGAAACACAAAGGGCTTTTGCTTCCTTGCTGCAAGCTTGTGCAATCAACAAAAAAATTGCTTAGCGTTAGTAAGCTCGCTTTGTGAACTGAGGACTTCAACGACTATGAGATGGCCCGAAGAACGACTAGCAACTAAGCGCACTACTGCACTAGAGTCCTTTAGATGTAGTTTTGTTCTGAGTCGGTTCAATATGTTGAATTGTAAATAACCCATAAACTCATGGTTTTCGGGATACAAAGTTATCTGAAGCCTAACGCTTCCAAAATCTTTTTTTGTTGATGATGGCCAAAACGAATTTTGTTGAA
Organism: Rhododendron kiyosumense; assembly: GCA_019656275.1. Classification (NCBI taxonomy): domain Eukaryota; kingdom Viridiplantae; phylum Streptophyta; class Magnoliopsida; order Ericales; family Ericaceae; genus Rhododendron; species Rhododendron kiyosumense. The sequence goes on along the minus strand of BPLS01031856.1, from coordinate 107,524 downwards.
TTTTTTGTTGAAAGGAACATGTTTTTTTTTTTCAAATTTCTCGGAAGTTATTTTCTCTTAAAGTAATAAAGTAAACGGATTTGGTACTTGAGGTTTTCCGTTTTCATCTTGACTTAATTTTAGATTCTCTGATATGTTTTGAAGTGTGTTTAAATTGATTTTGGGGGATTGGATCTCTCTCTCTCTCTGTTCGCTTGACAATTTGCACAAGCGACTTTGTAACGACTCAGCACGACAGGTCTAACTTGCAGGCATGTACTGACTTAGTGAAACTCCAAATTGAGAAATTTATATTTTGGGCACCACTGTAGCTTTGATTCTTATTTCTAATCCAACTTGAATCACCCAGATCGGATAACCGAGTAGAAGGTTATGATCGAAATACTGAAGGTTGAACTGTTGGAAAATATTATTGGATTATAATATTTTTATCTGGTTTGAATGTGAATTGACTTGATTTAGAGTTATGTCTTTTCAGTGACACCTGACGAACGCGTCTTATATGAATAGATGTGTCTCCTCCATTGGTGACTATTCGGAATAGTCACCAGTTGGTCTATAAATAGGAGTTCCCTCATTCTTTCCAAATGGTTTTTTGAAGAGTGATTGTGTTCTTATTTTCATAGAGTCAGAGTCATTCATTTTGAGAGAGTAAAAAACACAAAGAGGTTCAATAGACCCATCAATTGAAGTTCTTCTTATGTGGGGTGTTTGATCAAGTAGTGTTGGGAGATAAACTTTTATGTAAACCATAAGTACTGTAGCATGGGGACGAATCTGTCTTAAGTACAGAAAGTCACACACTAACACTTGCCTTGATCACCAATTTGTTTCCATCGATTTTCAGGTTTTGAGTTTCGATTGAATTGCACTTATATTATTGGTTTTCATCACAAAAAGTAAGCATATTTTTCCAACAATATATCTTAAGACAGATTTGCCGGTTACTTTTTGTGTATGTTTTGATCCTTGGTAGTTGGTAGGAAGTATTTTATTATCATGTTGCAGTTTCTTGCATTTCCATGATTAGCATTGCTTCAATCCCGTGGGTATTAACAGTGACGGATCCAGGATTTCTATACAGATGGGTCACCTTTCAAACATTATTTTTTTTTATCGGCAAAATTTTTTGTCCAACGTCCATAGGCAATCCATGGTGAGAAGAGATTGTCTCACCGACACCATGGGATACAGGAGACATTAGAAACAACATGAAAAAACCAGTAAACTAGTAAAAGATATGTTTTGTGTACCTAACTGAACCGAATTTTCAGACTCAGACGAGATGATTCCCGTTCCAGTTTCTCCAAAAAGAAACTTTTAGGAAAGGAATGTAATTTCAAGCTCAAAAATCATGTGTTCATGCAAATAATTTTCCTACCAATATGGATCTTGTTTGATAGATCTCATTGAGATCTTTTAAACGGTGCAAAAATAAATTTTTAAATTATTTTTTATGTTCATTATATTTAAGCTTGAAATTACATTCTTTTAAAAAAATAAGGTTTAAAAAAAAAAACGGAACAGCAAGAGACTGATTGAGATGATGAAGGTTGAAAAGGATTTGATAAGTTTTCGCCGTTTGGTGATTTGGGCGAGAATGATTCATTTAGAGAGAAGCCAGTGGTGGGGCTTTAGTCCACGTTTGGGTTCCCTAAAAAAAAAAAATAATAACGAAAATTGCAGGAGGGTCATGTGACCCACCTATGCTCAAGGTGTGTACGCCCCTGGGTATTAATATATAGTCACTACTGGGGAAAAAAAAAACTCAGTGGATATCTCCATGATACATTGACCAAATTTAGCACTCTTAACTGTTTGAATTATCCTATTAGACATGCAGATTGCTTGGCTTTATATGTGTTCTTTAACTATGGAACTAGTTGAAGAGACGCAACTTTTCCAATCTATGAGAAACGGGTGTAACGGTTACATATTAGCCCTTGAACGGTGCAAATGTTTCGAACCTTTTGGATTTTGCATGCATGTGCGCACTGGACGTGTGTCTGTCCACATTTGACAAGTGTTCTTTGGTGAGGGACTCAGTTTCGGCAGTTGATTTAGGCAACTATATCTTGTGATTACTTCACGTAAAATGCGGGTTAAACATTGTGGAGTTGGTTTCCTTGTTTCTCATTTGCTCAAGCTTTGTACTCTTACTTAATCTAGTTAGCGGAATTTTTCCTCCGCCGACGATCGTATCATTACTCTATTGAAATAATGATTTCTAGTTCCATTTGTGGTTTTGGGCTAGGTATTGTGTACGCATGTATTACTCATTGATTCATGATAATGGTAACTTTTTTTATTTGGCAGAGGCTGTGAATTTATAGTTGGATTGAATCCTTAATTGACTGTCTAAACTTGTGTCCATTGACAACAATAAGCACGATCCATTCTCAATCCTATCTCTCTCTACCTCTCTCTCAACCCTAGCCACCACAACTCATCGATCTTCTCCCTTCCCCTCCCTCCCGTGGGTTCTATATCCGTGTGCGGCGGCGGGAGGGGGAGGCCATGGTACTACCGACTCCCTTTCTTTGTTTTTTTTCCCCCTTCCGTCTCTCCAGATCTAAGACTTGTCGAGTCTGATCTGTGAGAGTTTTGTCTCTCGTTCAACGAGAGTTGTTAGTTTTGTCTTTGGACGAATTTTGTCTACAGATCGGGTTCTCTCAATCGAGGTTGATTCACAACGATATTTGTGCTTCAGCGTTCTATCCCTACACGATGTCTTTGGCGAGGCAACCCGTGGCAGCTTGGCAGATCTGTAGTTTTTAGGAGTTCATTGATGCGTTCATACTTGGGTGGAGTGAATCTGATCGTTTGGGTATTTGGTGTCTTTTGTTCTTAACTTTGCACTTTTTCTCGTTTGAGACTCCTAATTAAATGTTAGGCAGTTTAAAAGTGTCGCTATTGTGTCAGGTTATGTCTGAGTTAGAATGAAAGATATCGATTGCCTTATGATTTTCTTGTTTTGTATTTGTTAGACAGTTAGTTTGGCTTTGTCTAAGTTTTTTATAATGATCTCCGTTTTGTAAGTGCCGTTGGGCAATTATAAATACAATTTTTTCATTTTTGACAAAAAGAAAAGAAAAGAAAAGACATACTCCCTCCGTCCCTTTTTAACTGTCCTGCTTCGTAACTCCAACTTATTAAAAAGACATCATCATTATACCTTTCACATCAACTTTTTCCTCCACTTTTCCTACTTATCTATTATCATTACACTTTTACTCACTTACTTTTCAAAATGGAATCTACTTTTAGGGACAAAATAGACAATTTACCAACTTTTACCCACTAACTTTACAAAATGGACACTTATTAAGGGACATTCCAAAATGGAATACCGGACTATAAATAAGGGACGGAGAGAGTAGAAGACAAGTAACAGAGTCGTGGCTTTCCAAAAGTGTAAGAAACGGTTTACGCTTGTCGGCTGTATAATTACCGGTGGGGAATATTAGTAACATTCCAAACCTTTCAAGTTCGGTGAATCATGAACTGAAATGAGGATATACTTCAGTAAATCATGGGTGATTAAACTGAAGTGTGCGCTTGGATTGGAGGAAATCCCATTTCCGATTTGCCGATTACCCATGTTGGGGTAAAAATGAATATTAAACTGAGCGAGAGTTTGAATAGTGATTGATTCTGAAGAGAATTCGGAAAACTGACCCATTGACGAAGAGTTGCAACAGTCCATATAATCCCGATGGTGAAGAGGTGTGATTCTCTTCGATGCCAACATGTTTTATATGTGAAGGCGTGTGACCCTTGGATTTAAACCAAAAGTTGTGACCATTGAATTTATATTAAGAGATGTGATGTTTGCTTCAAACCAAGAGATGTGACCGTTGAGTTTATGCCAAGAGACGTGACCCTTGGTGAATTAGTCACATGACCATTGCTGAATAAGTCACATATCTTTTGATTTTCGAAAAGTCAAGGTCAAGTTGGTCAAAAACATTAAACATGTAATGTTTTGGACTATTTAAAATTTAGTTTACCCAATAGATTGGGTCACTATATTTGATTTGGCGTGAAACTGAAATTGGAGCTAGTATTTTAGTTTCTACGATCTTGAACAGTTGGTAGTTATTAACTACACTCCAAAAGGTACTTTTTAAATAAAGTAAAATCGATTTATATGCTATAAAAAATGCATGGTGCAATTAGCATGAATCTGTCTTACTTCGAGTAAAGAGTTAATCGATTTTGAGTGGGTTACTCAATGTGGGGGTTGTCTCTTGCCGATATCTCTTGGAACACACACGAGAGATGGAGAGAGAGTGTTGACATTGTTCGCGTAATGTCATAAACGGCAAAAATTATTTGTGTGAATTCTGAATTAATTTCAGGATTGTGGGAGAAGCCATATAATTTCCATAATATTAAACAATGCGTTGGACAATAGGAGATATCCAACTATACTTGAAGTATACGGTGTTGCGATTTGAATATCTAATGTAAAGACTTGGCATCCAGAAGTGGATTCTTTACAATTGGAGTGCAACAATGATTTGGAAATCCTCATGTGTGTTTTGTAAGGTCTAAAATAGAGTCTGATCAACTCATTACATATATAGACAAAGTTGGAGAAGAAGAATGGCTAAGCCATCTCTCAGAGGATGTTTCAACGGGGGTCCAATTCTATGCCAGAATTATAATGTGATGGCTATCAGTAGTTGAAAGGCATAGAGGACCATATAATACGGTATGTCTCAATATTTCTGTTATAGACAAGTTATCGTTAACCATTTGTTCTCACTTGAGAATGAAACGTCAAAAAATTTACTATGGATTCGTTGAGTTGAGTTTTGACTAGAGAACAAATGATCATCGAGGGGAATGAGATTAAAGCCTATTAATTAAAAGTCTCTATAACGACAACTCAACCTAGCTAGAGATCCCAAGATCTAGGTTCAACGGAACAACCGAGTTGTATGAGACTTAGGAGTATCAATAAGGAGATATCTCTCCAACTCATTCCTATAGTGAAACTGTGATGTATGCGGCGTATCAAGTTAAGATTTGCTTTTAATGATTCTTATACTTTGATAAATCCAAGGGGGGTACAGCAGTATACTCTTAATAAGAGATCACCTATGTGAGTGTGAAGGGACCTCTTCTGTGAGAATTTTCTAAGGCTAAATTCTCTAAAGCACTCTTTGAAACCAGTCGGTGTTCCAGGGCCAAAATGGGCACAACCGTAAGAACCAACTGTGTTCGGAAAGATTCTATTGTCTCGGTTTACATAAAATGTTAAACAGTTCAAGGCATAGCGTCCACTGGTTAGCAAATAAATCTGACAGTCCTTCACAAGGGAAGGTTCAAAGCCAAAAAGCTACCTATCCTATGCAGAAATTTCCACCTGTACTCTATTTGTCATTTGCATTGTTTTGCATTGGTTATCGAATCAATTTCATTCATGTGGAGGATTGATGAAAAATATTATTGGATTATAATATTTTTATCTAGTTTGAATGTAAATTGACTTGATTTAGAGTTATGTCATTTCAGTGACACCTGTTCGTCGTGGACAAAAGCATCTTATATGAATAGATGTGTCTACTTCCTTGGTGAATAGTCACCAGTTGGTTGATACGTTTTACGACAAAGCTGTTAATTCTCTTGCAAATTGAGTAGTTTGCCTTTGAAGTTGGTGCTTATTTAAGCATGCATGTTTATTTTTTTTTTCCAATGTCATGCAATTCACTTTATTTCTTATTATATACACTATTTGTTGTACTTCGGATTAGGCGATACCACAGCTTTCCAACGTTTAATAAATTGGTGTTCAATTTCCAAGGTTTGGAAGTTAGCTGACTCGTAACATACAGTTTGAGCCATCTATAGCTATACAGGTTTGATCTCCAATCTTTCTCTTAGTATTTGTGCTTTGTATACTTTCCTGACTTGGAAATTATCTTTTCCCAAATAGAGATGGGAATGTTGACGAGTTTTTTTTTTCCAAAGATAAAAAAAAATGTTTCTCAATTATATAAATCAGCGGAGATTGCCTTTTCAATTGGTCCTATGGTGGTGCATTCCACTTGGTTTAATGAGGAGCTACACAAGGGCTGATTTTTTAGTAGAAGAAACCTGAAGGTCTGACTGAGTAATATACTTCAGACTATGTTGGACTCTTAATTTCCTTGAGTGGTTTAGTCAAAGATTCATGTTAGCATTTTTCACTTGCAACATTTGTTAACTTTCCAGAGAAAAATGTGATTTGTTGCAACATTTCTAATGTAAGCTGGTTGGTGCTTCTGTAGATTATCTAAGCTGCTGCATATTTCTCTAATTCAATGGTTAATTTTTCTAGGTTTGTATTCTACTTAGCATAAGCTCTTGAAGAATCAAAAAAATTTCAATCATGTGGCTATTATTTGATATCACAAACCAAGATTGGAAAGAAAAAATTGGACAGGAGCCTATTTAAACATATTGGATATAAGCAATAAAAAGACTAATGAAAAATGATACCGCAGCATCATTTTTGAATTGTATCTTCCCGACCAAGGTGGGTTCGACCAAAATTGATCAAAAATTTCCCACGCATAACTTTTACAATAAATTTCTATAAGTTATCTAGCCAAATGATTAGGATTGATTTCAAACACAATTAGTTTTTTTTTTTTTGCCAAAATGTTAGGAGGTTCCATTGATAGGAGAAACAGTACATCAAAAAGAACAAGATCCCCACAGCACAACGGGCGAATCAAGCCACAAGAGAGAGGCCAGCAAGAAAGCACCCCATTCCCACACACAAACCTTTTGGGCACAACGTTTGCTGCAGAAAAATTGCACAACCAAACCAATGGAAACGGGGAGGAAACCAAAAATAAAAATAAACGCAGCAGAGAAAAACAAACCAAAACATACTGATATACACTCCTAAATTCGGTCATTGAGATCGCAGATCGCTGCACCAGCCACCCCACCATCCAACAACACCAACAGCTATCTCCGTCCCACAACAACAACCTTGTCAGGGCTCAAACAAGCGACACCCAAACGACAAGGTCGGGCTAGCCTAGTAACACCGATAAAACTTGCACGGTTAGGAAGATTGGAAAAGAGAGCATATAGGCGGACTGCACGCGGACGATTGGCACCATCGACAGAGAGCACCAAACTTAGGGAGGGACATATTTGAAGAGAGAGAGAGAGGAGTGGGATACAGAACCCCAGCCGTAATCATGTCACTGGACAAACCGCCGCTCCGGTTCCGGGGGCTTATTTGCCGGAGGATCTCACCAAGTAGCCCAACAACCCGTCATAGCAGGAAGTGGATGGCCGGTGATGGAGGGGTGGGAGGGTAGGGTGGCGTGAGGCGGTAGCCCCAACCCCCTACCAAGAAACCCTACCAGATATTTGTAAAGAGAAGGTGGAGAAAACAAAAGTTAGAGAGAGAGACAGGAAATATATCTTAACACAATTAATTGAATCCTATAGTTAAACAATCAGAACACAAAATGAACAAAAACTGATTGACACAAAATGAACAAAAACTGATTGTGTTTGAACAAAAGCATCCATGGAAAGCTAATAAAGAATTTGAACCTCCAATGAGTTACCTAGGTGAGTTACCCAGGTGCTAGAGTAGTTTCTATTTTCTTAAAAAGAAGCGTGCCATTAAAGTGGTAATGCTTCAATTGGTAAATCAAAGTTCGAACCCAAGCTAAACATGCGGCTCCCTACCATTTCTCAATCTGATTAAATAGAGGAGTTCAAGGAACACAATAATGTCTTTTCTTTTCTTTTCTTTTTTTTTTAAGGAAAAGGCATAGTAATTTAAGCAAATGTCTTGTTCGTTTCCTTCCTTATCAGAGAGGGGTCCTTTAGGCAGCGGGGTTTATTTATTAAAAAAAGGGGACGGATGAAAGATCTATTCTTAACTTAATGGGTGAACTACTGAACGAGCCGAGAACAAGTGATCTGAAGAAAGCACAGAGAAGATAAAAAAGAAAAGGAAACCTATGCTTAACACTCCCAACTCGTAGAACTACCACTCAAAAGACACATCCAGATGAAAGAGATGGCTGCATCTAAGGGCTGATTATTGGGTCTAGCTTCAAATTTCCTCCCATCCATCCCCCATCTGCGGATCAAAAAATAAATAAAAAATCCCCCATCTTGCTCTAGAAGAGAGATGAAAGGAAAGGAAAAAGATAGTGAGACTAAAGGTGCTCGGTATGCACCGTGGACAGAGATTGTAACTAAACCTCGACGAGACGATCCTATTGCCGGTGTAGTAAACGAAGCACGATCTTATTTCTTTTCTACTTCCTTCTGCTTTCGACCTTCCCTAGGTAGATATCCATGAAGCAGTTTTTTTGATAGGCAAACAGATTTTTGATTTTGCATGTTGCACGTCGCCTATATTAGAAACCTTGACCAGCCAGCCACCAGACAGTGTATTAGGTAACTTTCACCCAAAGGAAGTATAAGGACAGAGAGCCATTTTTAATTCTTTCTTTAAGAAAGGGAACTTAGGTCCATCATATGTAGCCAATTAGGTAACTTGGTTTCTGTAGAGAATGAACTTGAGAAACACGAATTTTGTTCAAACAAATGATGGAAAATAGGTAACTTTCACCCAAATGAAGTATTAGAACAGAGAGCCTCAATTAATAGTAGTTATCTATAGGAGAGCAATTTAAAGCAACTGAATAAAATACAGGTCTCGAGCTATATTATTTAAATCAAATTGTATGAGGCATTCTTAAAAACACCTTAGATGTAATAAAAAAAGGAACATATTCAATTCCTAAAGTCTTGATTAAAGCATTAAAAATACGATTTCTAGAAAATAAAGAAGAAGAAAAGAGAATGAACTTACCTAGGAGAAGGCTGAAGATCACGTTTCCACTTTGCCCGGCTTGAGAAGAAGAAAGAGGGCGAAAGGGTGACGGAGAAAGAGGGGGAGAGGTGTAAGCTGGAAACAAAACGGAGAGGGAGGAGGGTGGGGGAGAGAGAGGGCGCCTTTGAACAACGTGAGAGAGAGGGAGAGTGAGCGTCTGATGAGAGAGAGAGAGAGAGAGCACTATCTCAATTAAGCCAGCGGCTAGATTTATGCATAAAGAGAAGATAAATCTGGACTGTTAGTTATGCATAAGATTCAAAAACCATCGCTCCTTATTATATAGATACTTGAGCTAAGGACACAACATCAGCACATACTCTTCATACATAAAGGGAAAAAATTATCAACAATTCTTCACACAAACAACCAGATCGAACCCTGACAAATCTGAACTCAATAAACCAATTATCAATATCCTAAAATCTTCATAAAACATCAAGACTCATTGCAACACACACTTTGTGCGTATGCAACGGCCATTGATTCCATGACACAAACCCTCTCATGCATTTGATCAAACAAACATGAAAAGATGAGGCTCGGCGTATATCCTCCTTGAAAAAACTACACAAAATAAAAGTAATTTAGTCCATTTGGTTCTCCAACTGGATACTTGGAGCATCCATATTCCAATATCAAGATCTCTATGAAACATGAGAACCCAAGTGGAAAAGCATGCCGACTATGTATTTCTTGGATCTAAAAAATGACGTTTGATCCTATCCTACATAAGAGACACACCTAAAACATAAACATATCATATTGTGCACACTTTGCAGTTCTATATCATAAAGATCAACGATCCTTGACCTACCTAAAACAATTAAGCTTTCTAGAGAAAGTATAACTATCCATTGAGTAGAATCAAACATCGAGCAAATGAAATCGAGAATAAGAAACCAAAACAAGCGGAAGAGCACCGTATTGTAGTTTTGGCCATGCCTACCTAGCTCCTCGTCGGTCCTCTTTCTCTATCAAAAGGAAGAAAAATTCCTTCTTTCTTTCTACACACAATTTCCATAAGAAAATGGTAGCCAATGACGGGATCCAATATGCGGCTACATGTACACTGCCGCTTCAAGACCAAATACTATTCAAAAGATTTTAAACTATGAAAATATAATTATAACTCAGGCAGCAACAAAAGTACAGACTATCAACAGTATTGATGGCATTAAACAAAACTAAGAAGTTACAGTTATGAGGTGGACACTTACTGACCTTGTCATCATCTTAGAGCGATTTATATGCTCTTGACCATGGCTTTGCTGCCACGCGAGCTGCAAGTGAAATCTAATTATAAGACTGAAGGCATTCCTTTTCTTTGTGACAAGTTCCAGTAATAACAAGTACTGGTAGTTTTAAAACAATTGCTATCATCTCTTTATGACAATTTGAAATTATGAACGAAAATAGTAAAAAAAACAAGAACACAAAAGACATGACATTCAACACCAATATATATAGTACAGAATACATTGCTGGTTTTGTCACTCATAAGTGGAGTACAATGGAAAGATTGTTGAGCTTTAACTTACCACGTTTTAGAAAGCATTGTTGACAGTTATTTCTGGATTTCCGAAAGTGGAGAATTGAAAGCCGTAGCAGTACTCAACAGCAAAACAAAGAGATACATACACATGAGAGAGAGAGAGAGAGAGAGAGAGAGAGAGAGAGAGAGAGATCTGTAGGAAAATCATAGTCTAAAACCTTGAAAAATAAATACGGTTCCAAAAATCGTATCGTCCTAGCAAATCACAAAACCTCATCAAGGGAACCATCATAGTTTCCTTTTCCATGAACTAAAGTAGAGAAGATAGATAAGGACCAACAAAGTAAACACTTTCAAGTGCAATGTTGTCAAAAAGAACACATCAACATAAAAATGAGGAGTTAAAATATAGTATGCACATGACACTAAAATAAGCTTTCTACAAAGCAAGCCTGACAATGAAGCAAAAGATAATTCTCCAGATAGGCAAGCAATGTAATGTACATGGTACTTTCAAACCATTTCCATGTGCATGCCAATTTCGAAATCATATGAGATCAATATACATGTCAATGTCAAATATCATCTTTACCACTTTCAAGAAAGGGGAAAAAAAAAGATGCGGCTTGTAAAAAAATCTAACGGAGACAACCATTAACCTAAGATTACCAACCTGAAAAAAAAAAAATAGGCCATTGAAAACTTTCAATTTTAAAGCAAGCCCTATGCCTGGGTTTTCTTCCTTTTATTTTCTTTGGCTTGCCTCACCCATCCTCTCCACCATTTTTCTTGCCTCACCCATCCTCGCCACACCCACACACGAAACCTTCTCCTCTCTCCCTCTCCTATGGAAACCACAAACTCAAGACCACTTGTAACAACCCGGATCCTCAAGCACCACAATATTAAAAAGACCACAATCTGTCTTTTATTCCAAAAAAACTTTACAATTTACAACTATATCTAAAATAAATAAACAACATCAACTGTCGCAGCAACTCAGACAAGCTCGCACCACCAGCACCTGGCCCACTAACCAACCTGCAAGCTGGAGTCCAAAGGACCCCAGGAGTGTGTGAGATATAATAACGTGTACAATATCAACACTAAAATTACTGCACAACATCAACCACCACATATAACACCAACCACGAATATAACACGTTCCACATAAATAGAACCACATATCCGGTCCTCCTCGGTATATGACGGGTGACGTACCACCACACTAGCCTCACCACAGCCCATTGGCCAACTTGTCTTTTGGCATAACTTATTAGCCTAGTCACTCCGTCACATATCAAACAGTTCCACGATATACAGTCACCGCACATAACACAACCAACAAAAATCCAACATTAATATTGTACAAGAAACATGTATCTCACACTCACCCTCAAATCGCCTTGCCATCAGATACAATCCCACCTTCAAAGAACGTCATCCAAAATCTCATCAGAACAAGAACCCATGTTCCTCATGGCTCTCGTACTACATCTAGGAAGTGTCTGAACATGTAATAAAAATTAAGTTAGCTAAAATAAATACTTTTAAAGAACCTTTTTTTGTAATACGGGGTATTACACCCCCACTCCAAACATCCATCTAAAATCATCTGTTAAGTTTTCGATCAGAACCTCACATTTATCTACTTCCATTAGAGGTTTTCTTTTACTTAAACATTGGGTCTACAATGGAAATTTCAGAAATCTTGAAGGAATCTGGATGGGGAAGGATAATCTATTCATAGATTTTGAATGCCTAACTTTGTGTGAATGTTACTATTTTATTATTTTCCCTTTGTGCTTCTTGATTTTGTGTTGAGTGGTTAAAAGGGCACCCGAGTCCGACCGAATAAGTGGTCGGTTTCGATCGAAAGGGTATTTCGAGTTGGTCGGGTCAGGTTCACGGATCAGAAAATACAGTCATAAACAGAAAAAATAGAGAGAGAGAACCATAATCACACAAAAGCCATTGCACATTCATATAAAAATCTGCATATTCCAATGGCAATCGAATCCCCTAAATCCTAACCCTAGGTTTTCAAACACATCAATGTGTTACTACGTTTCCTATGAAAAGCAAGTAGCATCAAATGAGCTTAAAAGGGAAGGGCCAACGGGTGGACCTAGGCACATCGACCTTGTCTTTAATCCACTCGATCATCTTCTCCTTCTTCGGCCTCGAGTTTCCATGCGATCCCTTGAACCTCTTCCCTTTCTTTATTCTCTTGTCCCCGCGTCCGCAAAGGATCGGCGCCCCCGCCGCAGCCAGGGGGTTGACTGGTGACTGAGAGAGAGAGGAGGGGTC